>JAOBSW010001182.1:0-68977 GCA_026214975.1 Gentiana macrophylla | reverse complement strand
TGTTTTCTTCATATTAACGAGTTCAAATTAGTGTTTTTCTCTGGTAACGAGTTGTCCTTGAAGAAAAAAGGTTTTTCTCTCGATAACGTGTGGACATCGCGAAATTTGTGTTTTCCTTTATAACGAGTAGAAATTTGTGTTTTATCTTTGGTAACGAGTTCGAATTCAGTTTTCTTCATATTAACGAGTACAAATTTGTGTTTTTTCTCTCAGTAACGAAGTTGTCCTTGAAGAAAAAAGTTTTTTTCTCGATATGAGTGGACATAGCCGGAAATTTGTGTTTTAACTTTGAACGAAGTTCGAATTCATGTTTTCTTCATATTAAAGAGTACAAATTGTGTTTTCTCACGTTAACGAGTTGTCCTTGAAGAAAAAAGGTTTTTCTTTGATAACGAGTGGACATCGAAATTTGTGTTTTCCTTTATAACGAGTTTGAAATTTGTGTTTTATCTTTGGTAACGAGTTTGAATTCATGTGTTCTTCATATTAACGAGTTCAAATTCGTGTTTTTCTCTCGTAACGAAGTTTTCCTTGAAGAAAAAAGTTTTTCTCGATAACAGTGGACATCGCCGGAAATTTGTGTTTTCCTTTATAACGAGTAGAAATTTGTGTTTTATCTTTGGTAACGAGTTCGAATTCATGTTTTCTTCATATTAACGAGTTCAAATTCGTCATTTTCTCTGTAACGTGTTGTCCTTGAAGAAAAAAGGTTTTTTCTCTCGATAACGAGTGGACATCGCGGAAATTTGTGTTTTCCTTTATAGCGAGTAGAAATTTGTGTTTTATCTTTGGTAACGAGTTCGAATTCATGTTTTCTTCATATTAACAAGTTCAAATTTGTGTTTTTCTCTGGTAACGAGTTGTCCTTGAAGAAAAAAGGTTTTTCTCTCGATAACGAGTGGACATCGCCGAAATTTGTGTTTTCCTTTATAACGAGTAGAAATTTGTGTTTTATCTTTGGTACGAGTTCAAATTCATGTTTTCTTCATATTAACAATTCAAATTCGTGTTTTTCATTAACGAGTTGTCCTTGAAGAAAAAAGGTTTTCCACTGATATGAGTTGACATCGCCGGAAATTTGTGTTTTCCCTTTATAACGAGTAGAAATTTGTGTTTTATCTTTGGTAACGAGTTCGAATTCATGTTTTCTTCATATTAACGAGTTCAAATTCGTGTTTTTATCTGGTCACGAGTTGTCCTTGCTGAAAAAAAGGTTTTTTCTCTGATAACGAGTGGACATCGCCGGAAATTTGTGTTTTCCCTTTATAACGAGTAGAAATTTGTGTTTTATCTTTGGTAACGAGTTCAAATTCATGTTTTCTTCATATTAACGAATTCAAATTCGTGTTTTTCACTGGTAACGAGTTGTCCTTGAAGAAAAAAGGTTTTTCCCTGATAACGAGTTGACATCGCCGGAAATTTGTGTTTTCCCTTTATAACGAGTAGAAATTTGTGTTTTATCTTTGGTAACGAGTTCGAATTCATGTTTTCTTCATATTAACGAGTTCAAATTCGTGTTTTTATCTGGTCACGAGTTATCCTTGCTGAAAAAATGGTTTTTTCTCTGATAACGAGTGGACATCGCCGGAAATTTTTGTTTTCCCTTTATAACGAGTAGAAATTTGTGTTTTATCTTTGGTAACGAGTTCTAATTCATGTTTTCTTCATATTAACGAGTTCAAATTCGTGTTTTTCTATGGTAACGAGTTGTCCTTGAAGAAAAAAAGGTTTTTTCTCTGATAACGAGTGGACATCGCGGAAATTTGTGTTTTCCCTTTATAACGAGTAGAAATTTGTGTTTTATCTTTGGTAACGAGTTCGAATTCATGTTTTCTTCATATTAACGAGTTCAAATTCATGTTTTTCTCTGGTAAAGAGTTTTCCTTGAAGAAAAAAAGTTTTTCTCACGATAACGAGTGGACATCGCCGGAAATTTGTGTTTTCCTTTATAACGAGTAGAAATTTGTGTTTTATCTTTGTAACGAGTTCGAATTCAATTTTTCTTCATATTAACGAGTTCAAATTCGTGTTTTTCTATGGTAACGTGTTGTCCTTGAAGAAAAAGGTTTTTCTCTCCGATAGCGAGTGGACATCGCGAAAATTTGTGTTTTCCACTTTATACGAGTAGAAAATTGTGTTTTATCTTTGGTAACGTGTTCGAATTCTTGTTTTCTTCATATTAACAAGTTCAAATTCGTGTTTTTCTCTGGTAACGAGTTGTCCTTGAAGAAAAAGGTTTTTCTCTCGATAACGAGTGGACATTGCCGGAAATTTGTGTTTTCCCTTTACAACGAGTAGAAATTTGTATTTTATCTTTGGCAACGAGTTCAAATTCATGTTTTCTTCATATTAACGAGTTCAAATTCGTGTTTTCACTTTGTAACGAGTTGTCCTTGAAGAAAAAAGGTTTTTCCCGATAACGAGTTGACATCGCCGGAAATTTGTGTTTTCCCTTTATAACGAATAGAAATTTGTGTTTTATCTTTGGTAACGAGTTCGAATTCATGTTTTCTTCATATTAACGAGTTCAAATTCGTGTTTTCACATCGATTCTGAGTTGTCCTTGAAGAAAAAAGGTTTTTCCCTTGATAACGAGTTGACATCGCCGGAAATTTGTGTTTTCCCTTTATAACGAGTAGAAATTTGTGTTTTATCTTTGGTAACGAGTTCGAATTCATGTTTTCTTTATATTAACGAGTTCAAATTCGTGTTTTTCTCGGGTAACGAGTTGTCCTTGCTGAAAAAATGGTTTTTCTCTGATAACGAGTGGACATCGCCGGAAATTTGTGTTTTCCCTTTATAACGAGTAGAAATTTGTGTTTTATCTTTGGTAACGAGTTCGAATTCATGTTTTCTTCATATTAACGAGTTCAAATTCGTGTTTTTCACCGGTAACGAGTTGTCCTTTAAGAAAATAAGGTTTTTTCCCTGATAACGAGTTGACATCGCCGGAAATTTGTGTTTTCCCTTTATAACGAGTTGAAATTTGTGTTTTATCTTTGGTAACGAGTTCGAATTCATGTTTTCTTCATATTAACGAGTTCAAATTCGTGTTTTTCACTGGTAACGAGTTGTCCTTGAAGAAAAAAAAGGTTTTTCCCCTGATAACGAGTTGACATCGCCGGAAATTTGTGTTTTCCCTTTATAACGAGTAGAAATTTGTGTTTTATCTTTGGTAACGAGTTCGAATTCATGTTTTCTTCATATTAACGAGTTCAAATTCATGTTTTTCTCGGGTAACGAGTTGTCCTTGCTGAAAAAATGGTTTTTTCTCTGATAACGAGTGGACATCGCCGGAAATTTGTGTTTTCCCTTTATAACGAGTAGAAATTTGTGTTTTATCTTTGGTAACGAGTTCGAATTCATGTTTTCTTCATATTAACGAGTTCAAATTCGTGTTTTTCTCTGGTAACGTGGTGTCCTTGAAGAAAAAAGGTTTTTCTCTCGATAACGAGTGGACATCGCCGAAATTTGTGTTTTCCCTTTATAACGAGTAGAAATTTGTGTTTTATCTTTGGTAACGAGTTCGAATTCTTGTTTTCTTCATATTAACAAGTTCAAATTCGTGTTTTTCTCTCGTAACGAGTTGTCCTTGCAGGAAAAAAAGTTTTTTCCCAGATAACGAGTTGACATCGCCGAAATTTGTGTTTTCCTTTATAACGAGTGGAAATTTGTGTTTTATCTTTGGTAACGAGTTCAATTCTGTTTTCTTCATATTAACGAGTTCAGATTTGTGCTTTTCTCTGGTAACGAGTTGTCCTTGCTGAAAAAATGGTTTTTCTCTCTGATAACGAGTTGACATCGCCGGAAATTTGTGTTTTCCCTTTATAACGAGTAGAAATTTGTGTTTTATCTTTGGTAACGAGTTCGAATTCATGTTTTCTTCATATTAACGAGTTCAAATTCGTGTTTTTTCTCTGGTAACGTGTTGTCCTTGAAGAAAAAAAGGTTTTTTCTCTGATAACGAGTGGACATCGCCGGAAATTTGTGTTTTCCCTTTATAACGAGTAGAAATTTGTGTTTTATCTTTGGTAACGAGTTCGAATTCTTGTTTTCTTCATATTAACAAGTTCAAATTCGTGTTGTTCTCTGGTAACGAGTTGTCCTTGAAGAAAAAAGGTTTTTCTCGATAACGAGTGGACATCGCCGGAAATTTGTGTTTTCCTTTATAACGAGTAGAAATTTGTGTTTTATCTTTGGTAACGAGTTCAAATTCATGTTTTCTTCATATTAACGAGTTCAAATTAAATGTTTTTCACTTTGGGTAACGAGTTGTCCTTTAAGAAAAAAAGGTTTTTTCCCTGATAACGAGTTGACATCGCCGGAAATTTGTGTTTTCCCTTTATAACGAGTAGAAATTTTTGTTTTATCTTTGGTAACGAGCTCGAATTCATGTTTTCTTCATATTAACGAGTTCAAATTCGTGTTTTTCACCGTAACGAGTTGTCCTTGAAGAAAAAAGGTTTTTCCCCTGATAACGAGTTGACATCGCCGGAAATTTGTGTTTTCCCTTTATAACGAGTAGAAATTTGTGTTTTATCTTTGGTAACGAGTTCGAATTCATGTTTTCTTCATATTAACGAGTTCAAATTCATGTTTTTCTCGGGTAACGAGTTGTCCTTGCTGAAAAAATGGTTTTTCTCTGATAACGAGTGGACATCGCCGGAAATTTGTGTTTTCCCTTTATAACGAGTAGAAATTTGTGTTTTATCTTTGGTAACGAGTTCGAATTCATGTTTTCTTCATATTAACGAGTTCAAATTCGTGTTTTTCACTGGTAACGAGTTGTCCTTGAAGAAAAAAAAGGTTTTTCCCCTGATAACGAGTTGACATCGCCGGAAATTTGTGTTTTCCCTTTATAACGAGTAGAAATTTGTGTTTTATCTTTGGTAACGAATTCGAATTCATGTTTTATTCATATTAACGAGTTCAAATTCGTGTTTTTCTCGGGTAATGAGTTGTCCTTGCTGAAAAAATGATTTTTTCTCTGATAACGAGTGGACATCGCCGGAAATATTTCTTTTCCCTTTATAACGAGTAGAAATTTGTATTTTATCTTTGGTAACGAGTTCGAATTCATGTTTTCTTCATATTAACGAGTTCTAATTCGTGTTTTTCTCTGTAACGAGTTGTCCTTGAAGAAAAAAGGTTTTTCCTGATAACGAGTTGACATCGCGGAAATTTGTGTTTTCCTTTATAACGAGTGGAAATTTGTGTTTTATCTTTGGTAACGAGTTCAATTCTGTTTTCTTCATATTAGCGAGTTCAGATTTGTGTTTTTCTCTGGTAACGAGTTGTCCTTGCTTGAAAAATGGTTTTTCTCGATAACGAGTTGACATCTCCGGAAATTTGTGTTTTCCATTTATAACGAGTAGAAATTTGTGTTTTATATTTGGTAACGAGTTCGAATTCCTGTTTTCTTCATATTGACGAGTTCAGATTCGTGTTTTCCTCTGGTAACGAGTTGTCCTTGAAGAAAAAATGGTTTTTTCTCTGATAACGAGTGGACATCGCCGGAAATTTGTGTTTTCCCTTTATAACGAGTAGAAATTTGTGTTTTATCTTTGGTAACAAGTTCGAATTCATGTTTTCTTCATATTAACGAGTTCAAATTCGTGTTTTTCTCTGGTAACGAGTTGTCCTTGAAGAAAAAAGGTTTTTCTCGATAACGAGTGGACATCGCGCGGAAATTTGTGTTTTCCCTTTATAACGAGTAGAAATTTGTGTTTTATCTTTGGTAACGAGTTCGAATTCATGTTTTCTTCATATTAACGAGTTCAAATTCGTGTTTTTCTCTGGTAACGAGTTGTCCTTGAAGAAAAAAAGGTTTTTTCTCTGATAACGAGTGGACATCGCCGAAATTTGTGTTTTCCCTTTATAACGAGTAGAAATTTGTGTTTTATCTTTGGTAACGAGTTCGAATTCATGTTTTCTTCATATTAACGAGTTCAAATTCGTGTTTTTCACTTGTAACGAGTTGTCCTTGAAGAAAAAAAGGTTTTTCCCCTGATAACGAGTTGACATCGCCGGAAATTTGTGTTTTCCTTTTATAACGAGTAGAAATTTGTGTTTTATCTTTGGTAACGAGTTCGAATTCATGTTTTCTTCATATTAACGAGTTCAAATTCGTGTTTTTCTCTGGTAACGAGTTGTCCTTGCTGAAAAAATGGTTTTTCTCTGATAACGAGTGGACATCGCTGGAAATTTTTGTTTTCCCTTTATAACGAGTAGAAATTTGTGTTTTATCTTTGGTAACGAGTTCGAATTCATGTTTTCTTCATATTAACGAGTTCAAATTCGTGTTTTTCTCTGGTAACGAGTTGTCCTTGAAGAAAAAAAGCTTTTCTCCCTGATAACGAGTTGACATCGCCGGAAATTTTTGTTTTCCTTTTATAACGAGTAGAAATTTGTGTTTTATCTTTGGTAACGAGTTCGAATTCAGGTTTTCTTCATATTAACGAGTTCCAATTTGTGTTTTTCTCATGTAACGAGTTGTCCTTGAAGAAAAAAAGGTTTTCTCCGATAACGAGTGGACATCGCGGAAATTTGTGTTTTCCTTTTATAACGAGTAGAAATTTGTGTTTTATCTTTGGTAACGAGTTCGAATTCATGTTTTCTTCATATTAACGAGTTCAAATTAGTGTTTTTCTCTGTAACGAGTTGTCCTTGAAGAAAAAAGGTTTTTCTCACGATAACGAGTGGACATCGCCGAAATTTGTGTTTTCCTTTATAACGAGTTGAAATTTGTGTTTTATCTTTGGTAACGAGTTCGAATTCATGTTTTCTTCATATTAACGAGTTCAAATTGTGTTTTTCTCTGTAACGAGTTGTCCTTGAAGAAAAAAAAGGTTTTTCTCTCGATAACAGTGGACATCGCCGGAAATTTGTGTTTTCCCTTTATAACGAGTAGAAATTTGTGTTTTATCTTTGGTAACGAGTTCGAATTCTTGTTTTCTTCATATTAACGAGTTCAAATTCATGTTTTTCTCTGGTAACGAGGTGTCCTTGAAGAAAAAAAGGTTTTTCTCTGATAACGAGTGGACATCGCCGGAAATTTGTGTTTTCCCTTTATAACGAGTAGAAATTTGTGTTTTATCTTTGGTAACGAGTTCGAATTCATGTTTTCTTCATATTAACGTGTTGAAATTCGTGTTTTTCTCTGGGAACAAGTTGTCCTTGAAGAAAAAAGGTTTTTCACGATAACGAGTTGACATCGCGGAAATTTGTGTTTTCCTTTATAACTAGTGGAAATTTGTGTTTTATCTTTGTAACGAGTTCGAATTCATGTTTTCTTCATATTAACGAGTTCAAATTCGTGTTTTTCATTTAGTAACGAGTTGTCCTTGAAGAAAAAAGGTTTTCCACGATAACTAGTTGACATCGCCGGAAATTTGTGTGTTCCCTTTATAACGAGTAGAAATTTGTGTTTTATCTTTGTAACGAGTTCGAATTCATGTTTTCTTCATATAAACGAGTTCAAATTAGTGTTTTTACCGGGTAACAATTGTCGCTTCTTTGAAAAAATGGTTTTTCTCCGATAACAGTGGACATCGCCGGAAATTTGTGTTTTACCTTTACAACGAGTAGAAATTTGTGTTTTATCTTTGGTAACGAGTTCGAATTCGAATTTTTTAATTTTTATTTATGTATTTATTTATTTATTTCTTGGGCATGGTACCACAAAATTATTCTTAACATCTCTTGTTAATATCCAAGTGTAATATCTAGACAGTGCAAATGACTTTTTCGTTTGAGATAGGGGTACCCGAAAGAAAAGCATCCTCTCCCGAATAAGAATACAGCGGGCTACAAGAAGTGCCACTGCTGCCATCTAAAATCCGGCACCCACCACCACAAACGGGACAATGAAGCCCAGAAGAGAAGGAGGACAAAAGCACCGAAGAACATTAAACCACAACCAGTGACACACGACCTGAACCGGAAGTAGAGCTACAAAGCCGGAAGCCACACTAACCTCCAACTCCAAAGCATAAGACCATACGCATACTTGAAAAAACAACACACTTCAAAAAAAACATTTCTTTCTATAGACAGATATCTTACAATGTGTGAATGGAAGCCTACAGAGCTGCACTAAAAACACGGAGTAATCCAGGTGGATGGAGAAGCTTTGCTGAACAACGGCTCTCCTGGATAAACCGGCTCGATGGTTCCCGTTTCCAAATTATATACACCAGTATCCATGCCACCGCCTTTTGGTCCGTCAAAGTAATAATATTCCCAATCATCGTCGGTGAAATAAATATGATTGGCTTTGATTGCTGTTCCGGGAAATCTTGATGCATCTACAGCGATGCTGGAATTGTGACCAACGAAGACAGCCATGCTTCCAAGGCTATACATCTCTTTCCATGTCCCCGCCACTACATCAATTTCATACACTTGAAATTTAGTAATGATATAAGACAAACCATCCGAACTCACATTTCGGGCTGTTCTTGTAATAAGGAGCAACGAGTCATCAATAGCTTTGACGATATATATGTTGCGCTTACCCTGCACTAAATCATTACGGTAGCCTATGACAGAAAAATCTGGGATCATATTTTTGTGTGTAAAATATGCAACTACACGACCATCTACTCCTACATGGTTATCATGTTCAGAAAAGTTGAAGACCCCAAACCAAGCCGAATTACCGAAGGCATAAAATTGGCCACCGCCATGGTAGACAACATCACGAAACCGCCCGTCCCGTTCCTCGATCCTGTTCAATACTTTGTCCCCTGGCCTCCAAAAAGCTAAATGTCCATCACCTCCGGCTATGATCATCAAAATGAAGTCCGAAGTCTCACTTGGGCTTGATGAAAGGACCATCTTTTGGATAAAAACATGCGGATGCATCTCAAGCGGCCATTCGTATCCTGGAAAGGTGTTTTGATGTGGTAAGGGAATCTCGGTGCCTCTAAAAGGATCTAGGAGGTTCATGCTACCATCTTCTTCGATGCATAGCAACCATCCCAATGATTCGAAGCACTTCTTGCTTTTAAACTTGGGAACTTTCACAGAAGCCGCAATTGATTCACCATCAACCAAACTATATAACTCACGGATATCATCATTGCCATCATCTCTGACGGAAAGCATCAGATAAGGGGTCCGTTGCCGTAACCTTACACCCTCAAAATACTCCGCCTTTGCAGCTGCACGCAAGGATTTTGAAACGCTTCTAAAGGAAGTGAAATCTTCAAGTTTTTTCAGCCGATTTGCTATATTTGTCAGCACGTCATATGGAAGATCGGACAAGTTTGCCATGTCTAAGACAAATCTACAAAATAAGAAAAGGGAACCCAACCATCACTTAACAAACAAATCAGGTCTATTGACATGTACACATATCATCACATATATTCTTAGAATACCACTAAAAGAATGAGATATGCAGATGAGAATTTAAAGCTCGCCTCAACAAAAATAAATTCAACTATTCATCCTTTGCCAGGGTAATAACACAAAATAAACGAGTAAAAAAGCTGATGAACCATGCCCCAATAAACTATATCCATCATTAAAATGTGAAAAGAAATTGTAGCCACAATATTCCCTAAAATATGTCTGCAAAAATAAAAATATAAACTACTCCTCATTAAATAGTGATGCATATGCATATATGCATATAGAGAAACATGTAAATCAAAACGATTTATGTTGCGGCTAACAAAAAATAAAATAAAATAAAAACCTCACGAAGTCACCCAAATCAGGCAATCACTACATCATTTGGATGAATCTAAATCACAGGTTTCAACATGAAATCAACGTCCTTGGTCCAGATTCATTCGATCAACCACCAAGACTTACCGGAAGAAAAACAAGGAAAATCATATGATATATATTAATTTCGGAATTATCCATTTAATATTAAAAAACTTTATAACAATCGACCTATTAAAAAACAATTATTGAGTTAATATCCGACTTTTGGAAAGTAATGTAAGAGTAGATTTTAGAAAAATTGATATTTGGGTCAAGAATCAACTTTTTAGAATATAATTTAGTAAGACATATAATAAGCATGGTATACCAGTAAAATCATGTGATAAAAATAAAAGTTTTTGAAAGAAATCTACAATAACTACATGGAGTAACAGTTGTCGGCATAAGAGAAAAAACAACTGTATTTCTAACCCAAAAGAAAACAATAAATTGATGAAAGACATTATGTATACCTTTTTATTATAAAAAGACTTTGATTTATAAATAAGTTTACTATGTGGCGTAAAAGATGTTCATATTTATAGATGTCAATGTGCAAACTTCCTAGTCCTATTCCACACAGGGTTAGTTTTTTTCTTTTTAAGGAAGGTGAAGGGTTGGAGTTTTCTGTTTTTATCAACCCACACACATACGCTGGAATAATAATAGTATAATAGTAAGAATAACAATAACAACACGTATACCCACAACAAGTATATATGACATGGAAAACAAAGAAGAAGATAAATAAAACGGGAAACTTGAAAAAATATACTTCGAAAAAATAACATCCCTGAAAATATGTTTCAAAAGTTAACATTGGAAAACTATGCTCCTTTCGGTTCTGCGTCACTCATGCGTCGTTCATGCGCCGAGGCGGGCATAATTTTCAAACATCTTCATATCGAGTGCGGCGCGCGCATGTGGGGCCAAAGAAATATCGCCTGGAGCCCCGAAAATCAATGAATTTAAGAACCTCCACTAAAATTTTGATCTAATATTATATATATACTGTATTTATATGAACAAGGAATATATTACCTTAATGGTTAGCGTTCAAGATACTGTATACGTGAGACTTGGTTTTGAATCTTGCAATCTACAATAATTTTTTTAAACTAGGACTAGAGCCAAATAAGTAGGTTTTTTTTTTCCAAACCAAACCCATTATCACACGCAGCTTTTTGTTTTATTTTTTTTATATATATTTTGGTAATCGTTTTTTTTTTCGAAAGCGAGGCCTAATTTTTTTTTTTTGCCCTTTAAATTCGACAAGGGACGCTCAGTCTGAGCATATATTTCAAATTTTTTACTTTTCAAGCATACTTTTTCAAGTTTCAAATTTTTTACTTTTCAAGTATACTTTTTCAAGTTTCTCTTAAAAAACACAAGCAATGACTGTCACGTCTAAAAATGACACTACCATCGTTTTTCCACAACACTACAGGGATCACTAAAGCGGTCTGGACTCTAAGGCACTCACAGCAGAGTCCCCAAATTTTATCCCTAAAATAATATAAAATAATACATAACCCTATTTTACAACATCTCAATTCAAAAACATCTACAACAGCATCCCTATCCTTATCCCTATAACATTTCAAATAATATTAAATAATACATATTCTACCTCACAACCCTATTTATACACATTAAATATTTATTATTTCACTCCAACAGCATCCCTATCCCGTTCCCTATAATTTTTAACAATTAAATATGTTTAGAGGCGTTGAATAGTGCGTCCCCACAAATAGGGATCTGACTGCTCATATCCCTAAAAATAAATAGGGATAGGTCCTCATTATTAGAGCCTATTTGAAGGCTATTTCTATCTTTATTTTAGGGATATGACACCGTATAGAGCTTCTGCTGGGAGTGCCCTAATAATAAATAAATAAATAACATGGGAAGCAAAGAAACCAAAAAGGAGGTTTCAGTCAGCATCCAAAGTGTATGGATTAGGACACGAATATTAGAATGAGTCATTATTCTTTCAAGTACAAGTGACCTAACAACACATAGAGGTGTTTATATTGTTTTAAAACCGACCAAACCGAACCGTTTATACGGTGTTTAAAAACTGTAAAACCGAACCGGCACAAAACCGATCCGGACCGATTTTAGTTGGTTTGGTTTTGGTTTTAACTAATGAAACCGAAGAACCGAACCGAACCGAACCGAACCAAAACCAAACCAATATCCATGAAAATACGTATTTCTACTTTTAAACAAAAAAAAAATAATACAGTTAGATGTTGTTAAAAAAATTATACGTTTGAAAATAAGTCCAAAATTTTACTTCAACAATATTGAGCAAACAAAAATGTCCATCACGTTTGAAATGTTTCTATTCTGTGAAATTGATGGTTTTTATACAAACTTAAAAAGATAAAGTAAAAAGAAAAAATGTCCAACAATGTTAATTTGACCATAAAATTAAGAACAAAAAATGTTTGTACTTTTATTTAAAGAACTTTGCATTTTTTGTTTCTCTTTCTCAAATAATAAAAGAAATAAAAAAAATTAGATGCAATCAATTTCGTCTATAATCGGGTATATTTTTTTTTTTTAATGTCAACTTAGTACAACATTTGGTTGTCGGATTCATTGTATTGTAGACCGAGAAACCGAACTGAACCAAACCGTAGAAATGACAAACCGAACCAAACCGAACCGAACCAAAGTTAATATGATTGGTTTTGCTTTCATCGTTTGCAAACCGAAATTGTTGGTTTGGTTTTGAAAATTCAAAAAATCGAACCAAACCGAAGTGTGAACACCCCTAACAACACATCCAAGATATGAAAATGATATATGTAACGCCTCGTTTTCGGATACCGAGTCCTTATCTAGGAAAAAACGTTCGGCGCGTATAATGTTAAATAAATTCTATATTATACGTAATTCTCTACTACGTCGTATAGAGTTTAGCAAAAACGGAAGCTAAAAGACTCGGATGAAATTCATAAATGTTACTAGAATAGAAATTCAAACATGCTAAAGATAGGAATGTATTCTCTTTTTTTTTGAGAAGATAGGAATGTATTCTTACATCAACGAATCCAAAGATACAAGAACGATATCTTAAAAACAAACGCAAACTTGTCTTACAAGGTAGCCTAAAAGAAATACAGCATATGTCTTGAAATAAAGTACAACAAGATTTGATAAAGAAGTAACATATTGAAGAACATAGTTTAGTACATTATAAAATCTAGCATATCACAAAATGAAAGCTCAAACGTCATCCTCAAGGTCCTCATCGAACTCTGGACCGAATTGTTGAAATAGTGTCCTAAATAATGGTGAATTTGTATTGTACTAATGTACAAGTTGTACAAAGTAAAGATAAACAAAGAGCTAGCTAATACAAGCTATTATTAAGATAAATTTACTCATAAAGAGATGATGAAAAACAATGCAATACTACTGATAGCATCAGTTTTACACAGCGGTGTGTGCCACATGATGATCTTCACCGTTGATGCGTGTAGGATCTGATACGGTCTAGATCCTACACGCATCAACGGTGAAGATCACCGCAAGCTACAGACACCGTTAATAAACATGATGTGCCCGTAGCACCACTCGATGAAAAATAACATGATGACGTTACATCTAGGAATCATGGACTATTTGCAGGCTAATTAAAATAAAAATAAAAGAAAAACAACTCATTTAGGTACTATGATGAACTTCCTTTCCATATTAATTAGCTAGCGTTGTTCTCGTCATTCCAACCCTCTCCTACACGAGTTACGTAGAAGTTGCAGTCCGTGAGAGTATATGTTTGAATTCCCATCCACAAGGCGGCAAATTGGAGTATTGTACACCACCAAGGAGATGTGACCACAGATGAAGATCGAGGCTATCTTTTGTCCTCCATGCTTTTTTTGTTCCAATGGCCCCAAAAACTGCACACCTAAAGTCATTATTATACTCCTAAACTGTCCAGAGTCTGATGTCACGTAACTAATCTGGAAATCTCCCAAACTTCCATTCTGCACAAAAGCATATGGACCTTTTAAAATAAAGTACAACAACTTGCTTGATAAACTTAACCATATCATATCTGCCTTTTGAGCAGTCTTGACCCCGGATAGGCCCATGAACAACGTTCCAGAATGAATATGTTTCAACCACATCTGCCCCTCCTTCCTTGCCCTTTGGTTATCACATCTATCAGGCAACATCTGCACCTGAAACTTTGGCTTCCTTAATTTGTTCGGATCCTCATCCCGATTCAGTTCATATTGCCACGTGCCTCAAGGATCAAAATTCATGAGTATAGTCTCACCATTCAGGAGATTAAATTCAGAATATAAACTTGGAATTAAACCTAGCTTCAAAGGTCCTAAGGTTTCCCTCACATGTTTTGCTGCATGCATGCGCCGCATTTAGCATACCGTACCGTATCATTAATTGTTGTATCCTTAAACATCGTCACATCAAACATTTTGACGGGAAAATGTTCTAACTACCTTGTTATAAAACGGATGGAGATAACTTCAGATGCAAGAAACAGAAACAGAAGCAATCAAACATAAACAATCAAAGGAGAAAACAGAAACAAGAAGAACACAGATTTAACGTGGAAAACCCCTCAGTGGGAGAGGTAAAAAACCACGGGCAGAAAAGAGATATTTTATTATGCACTGAATTTTACAGATTTCAACACACTCGGATAATGAGACAACAACTGTATTTATAGGCACAAATCCCTAAACCCTAGCCGCCAGGAATCTTTGTCTGATGCACCATAAATACCCCTACACGTGTCCTCCTTTTAATGACACTGTATAGCTGTCACATAACAGAATTAGCAGATGTGGGACCCTGCTGTATTCAAGTACTCAGCAGACTATCACCTGGCGATAGTTACCTCTTTGAAGCTACCTGCTTTGAAGCTCGATGACTCCACCCCTCTTGATGCACAATTGAATACACTTCTCGGTGACCATCACCCACCGTGAGTCTTCAGATTGGTTCCACCAGATGTAGAGTTTAAGTCACTTTACTGACAAATCTCCACCTTGACTTCAACTCTCCTGTGAGTCAAACAGTTGCATAACCAGATGTACTTGTACCAGATGCATTCACAATGCCGGATGTACTTGTACCAGACTATCTCCACAAAGATCCACTCCACCGATCCGCCTCGGTAGAGTTTCCAAAGCAGATTACAAGCTTTGAATATTCATGAAAGTCCGGACAAAGCCGAACTTACTCTCTTTGAACCGGTTTAGTGAACATATCGCCAGGATTCTCCTTTGTGCCAATCTTCTTCACCACAACCCTCTTCTCATTCCTCAAGAAATGATACGACATCAATATGCTTGGTTCTCTCATGATGAACTCGATCCTTGGCTAAACATATTGCACTAAGATCATCACAATATATATCACCTGATCCTGATGCAACCCCAAATCACCGACTAGCCCTTCAACCGGATACCTCATTAGTTTGCTTGAGAAGAGCCATGTATTCCGCTTGATGAGTTGATAAGGCTCATCAGAGCCTCAAGAGTAGCTTTCGGTGACCAACGCATTTCCCAATGTAAACACATAACCAGGTCATTGATTTTCTATCATCAACATCACTGCATAATCAAGATCACAAAGAGTGCCTCGTGACTGCACTCCGATATCACCTCCATAAATGAGACCAACATCAGCTGTACCTCTCAGGTACCTGAATATCCTTTTAACAGCTTTCCAGTGTTCCTTTCCAGGTTGAGCCATAAACCTGCTGACAACACCGATCGCTCGAGCGGATCGAAGCCTAGTGCAAACCATGGCATACATCAGATCGCCAAACCGCACTAGCATAGGGAACTTTGACATATACTCCTTCTCTTGGTGATCGTGAAGCATAAATGACAAATGAACATTTGATGCCATAGAGTATCTATTGGTTTTGGCGAGACATCCCAAACTTGGCCAATATCTTCTCACACATAACCCTTTGAGACAAGAACAACTTATTCGACTCCTATCTCTCCGATCTCCATCCCCAAGATTTTCTTGGCTGCACCCAAATCCTTCATTTCAAATTCAGCACTAAGAAGGTTCTTCAGATTTTGAACATCAGACTTCCTTGCTGCAGCTATCAGCATGTCATCCACATACAGAACAAGATAGATATATGATCCATCTTTCAAATGATCAAGTAAACACAACAATCATATGGACTTACATTGTAACCTGTTTGAAGCATGAAATCACAAACCTTTTATACCACTGCCTTGGAGCTTGCTTCAAACCATACAATGATTTCTTCAACTTGCAAACATAATTTTCCTTTCCAGGAACTTGAAAACCCTCAGGCTGTGTCATGTATATCTCCTTATCCACCTCACCATGTAGAAAAGCAGTTTTCACATCTAATTGCTCAAGTTCCAGATCTGCTTTGTGCCACCATTGCTAGTAACACCCTCGATTGAAGTGTGTCGACCACTTTGGTGAAAATATTTCATCAAAGTCAACTCCTTCCTTTTGATGAATCCTCTTGCAACCAAACGTGCCTTATACGACCCCTTACGCGCTTTGTTATTCCTTCCTTTTTCTTGAAAATCCATTTACAAGTCACAACTCCCTTGTCGGTGAAAATTTGTTTGACCAATTCCCAAGTCTGATTCTTCAACAATGACTCCATTTCATCTCCCATGGCTGCATGCCACCGAGATGCTTCATACATGTCACCGATTCCTGTAAGTAGTTGGTTCAAAGAACTCTCTACTTCTTCCTACGCAACTTGGAGTGCATATCCACCAAATCATCATATCCATATCTCCTTGGAGGTATCCCAACATTAGATCTTCTAGGCTCTTTGGCGCCTAGACTCTGTGATCCATGTTTGTATGACGCCCTGCGAGGTCTCAAAGAGACCGGCTTGGATCGGATTCGGTTCATTATCCAGATCGAAGATAGTGTTGATTTGGATCCACCGATTGTTGCATATCAAGAGACTCCACTGAAGCTCCACTGCTTTCTCAACACTATCGATTCAAAGATCGGTTTCGGACTCAGTGAGACCTCCTCACCGATGAGTTTAACATAGAATTTTCATCAAACACAACGTCCTGTTGAGGATTACTCGGACTCTGTGATGACCAAATTCTATATCCTTTCACTCCACCACCATACCCCACAAACACTCCTTCTTGGCTCTTGGTTCTAACTTCCTTCACTAACATGATAGTAAGTCAGTACTCCCAAAACCCTTAGAATTGAGTAGTCGGCGGGCTTGCCTCGACCACATCTCAAATGGTGTCTTGAGATTGATTCTGTGTGAGGACTCCTGTTGATTAAGTAGCAAGTCGCCTTAACGACTTTCGCCCAAAATCTCCTTGATAAACCCGACGAGAGAAAGCATACATCTTGCCTCTCCAAAGAGTTTGATTCATCCTTTCAATTACACCATTCTGTGAGGTGTATTCCTTACGATATGATGTCTGCAATACCCTCACCGCACAAAATGAATCAAAATCCGTCCAAAGCAGTAATTCCGGACCATTATCATGCGAAGCTTCTTGATTTTCTTACCTAACTGATTTTCCACTAGGGCCTTCCACTGCTTGAAGTTATTGAATGCATCACTTTTGTTCTTCATCATCACCACCCAAGTCATCCTTGAATAGTCATCTATGAATGACACAAAATATCTGTGACCACCCAATGACTCAACTTTTGATGGACCCCAAGATCTGAATGGATATAATCAAGTGATGCCTTTGTATTGTGCAACCTGTTTGAGAATTTACTTCTATGCAACTTCCCAAACACACAATGTTCACAAAAGTCCAGTTCTTGACCTTATATCCCCAAGAAAACTCTCTTGAAGAAAGAACACAGATACCCCTTTCACCCATGTGACCAAGTCTCATGTGCCCTTTATTTAGGGTATATTTTACTATATTTTCGGGCTTAATCCCTAAACAATTTACCTTATTTTTAAGGGAAATAAATGAGAAAAGCGTGTTTTAACCGTTAAATTCCTATAATGGTTATTGAGGAATTATAATTTAATTATGAGGAAATTATGGGTTTAATTGTTATTTTTGTTACACATTTTATTATTATTATTATTCGATGACTTGGTGTAACAACATTTTGCGTAAAATAAAGAAATGCAGGGGTGATATTATTTAATCAAGAGGATCAATTTCATTCAATCATTTGGATTTTATTTTGGGAAGATAAATATTATTCAATCAAAAGAATCTCAAGAAATAAAGAAGATATTCGGAGCAATTAAAGAAGGATAAATCAAATCTGATCGAGAGAGTGGAGTGAGGAACACGTTATACGGGCTACGGTGTGAACACGGGCATTTGGTAGGCTCGGTCGACCGAGCCATGTCATTCGATCGACCGAGTGATGTCATTCGGTCGGTCGCCAGATTTTCGCATATTTATCTTTTAGATCCGTCCTAAGTCGGTTCTGACCTCTATATAAACAAAGCAGACATTCGAGCGAGACGGGGATATCGATCATCACACATTACTCATTTATACAAAACCTTAGTAGCCGCATATCCCAGAGCAAACAAGGAGATGAATTCTTCCATCCCAATAATCATGTCCATCAACATGATTGTTGGCTAAGCAGTTCGCAGAGTAGGATGACGGGATGAAGCCAATTCAACACCATCACAACCAAGGGATGTTCCAATAGCAATTATTTCGTGAGTTTGAATTGTAATTTCTTTATCAATTGAACGCTTTGAATGTTTTGTTTTGTTAGATCGAAAGATTGATGAAACAGTTATTTGTTTGAATTATAATGAGA
Organism: Gentiana macrophylla; assembly: GCA_026214975.1. NCBI lineage: Eukaryota > Viridiplantae > Streptophyta > Magnoliopsida > Gentianales > Gentianaceae > Gentiana > Gentiana macrophylla. The sequence goes on along the minus strand of JAOBSW010001182.1, from coordinate 50,467 downwards.
ATTATATTCATATGAGAACCTTTCTTTTGACACGATTAATGTTAATTCAAGAGATTGTTTATTGTTAGTTGGGTAGGAGATTCGGAGACGAACTCGTGATCATGTTCTTAAATTGTTAATTTTGTTTTACTTGAGAAAGAAAACGAAAGCTAAGTAAATTTGATTAAGGAAACTAGATCGAATTTAGGTTAGATCATACCAAGAAATATAATTCAATTCATGACTTGGTTGGGTGGTGATTGTTTGGTGGATTCGTGTCGTTCTACTGTTCTTTTAATTACTTGATAAATCGAATAGTTCGTATCAATTTGATTCCAATTTACTATTCATCGAAGTTACTGTTCATCGTCGTTTTTACTGTTCATAATTAGTTTAAACCCTAGTTTGAGTTAATAAGTTGTGACATTATATATAATAACTGCACCTTAATCCGATTAACTTTCGACTCCCTTAGGACGACCCGTAAACACCCTATACTACGAACCTTATACTTGGGGTGTTTCGGTTTATAAATTTTAGAACTAGTTTTTACCGAACAAGTTTTTGGCGCCGTTGCCGGGGAGTCGGTAACGGTTGTCGGATTCTTCATAGACGATTTTACGTGTCAAAAGGATCGTTTTAGCACGCAGAGTATTTTGGCCGTAACTTTCGGCTCGAGTGTCCGTTTGGAACGCAGACCCCAATTCGAAAGCTCGTTCCGACGCCGACGACGTGGTGAACGGCCGTGAGGCCGTTCAGTGCGTTTTCGAGGTCAAAATCCACTGTTTTCCCTTCCATTTTAGCCCTAGAAGATTTCAACACATTTTTTTTCCCCGTCTTAGTGTTTTTCCTATTTTAGCTTTTTCGTAGGTAGGTTTCTTTTCCTGTTTCTGTTTCTTCATCTTTTCTCTCTCTCTTCTCTCTTTCTAACCCTCCCTCTAATCATCTTTACATTCCTCTCTTATCAACCCTAAGGTTGATTTCTTCCTGTTCGACAAGATGAGCGAACACGGTTCTAGCGATGACGAACCGGAGAACCAAGGGAATAATAACCAAGATCCCGCTCAATTAAACCAAATTCGATGCAAATATTGCGGAACCAACAACAAAGACAAGCCTGGATAAACCAAATAGATGCAACAACAACCTCGGAATGTTCAAACAAAGAATAAAGAATAAATTTCAGCGGCTGCAAATTGTCAGCAAAGAAGACCCTTATCGCCATATCTTGATCAAGACTTCTTGGAAGGGCATAGACCAATCCGGCCTCCGGAGATGGGAGGAATGCATTTTGATTTAAAGAATGGAGTTGTGGGGATGGTCCAAAATAGTTCATTCCATGGCACTGCTGCAGAAGACCCACATGACTTCTTGTCTACTTTTGTGCAAATCTGTGAAGCAGGTCACTACCCTGGCGTTCCTACAGAAGTTGTTAAATTGAAACTTTTCCCGTTTGCTTTAAGGGGTGAAGCAAACCGATGGTTTAAGTCCCTACCCCATCACTCTCTTCATAACTGGGCTGATGTTAAAAGAGCCTTTGCTCAAATTGCTTTTCCTGGAACGATAATGGACCTTAAAAGAGATATAGCCACTTTCGAGCAACTAGAAGGGGAGAGTGTGGGAAAGGCTTGGGAGAGGTTGAATCAGTTAATGAGAAAATGCCCTAACCATGGATATACTCGACATGAGCTTCTAGAATTATTCTATCGAGGTGTTACGCAACCCAATAGAGATTACTTGGATTCCACGACTCATGGATCGTTTTTAGGAGGAGAGATGATCTTGCCTATAGGGTAGCGAAAACGATAGCTAAGAATAACATGTGGGCAACTCAAAGAAGACCCGTGTTAGCGGAAGCAAAAAGGAGAGGTCGCTTCAAGTGACTCGAGAGACAAAAGCGCTTGTTGCTCAAATGGAAATGATGAACAAGCAACTCGCCAACATGCAAATGAAGCGACAAGAAGGGCGGCGTAGATGTGAATCACTCGGGCATACAGCCCGTGAATACGATGAATGAGGAAGTTCAAGCCATGGAGAACCGAAATCAACCTTCGTGAGGCTTCATCAAAATTACGGTCAATCGAGTCAAACTCAAAACCGCAACTTTTCGGGAAATCCGCGGAATAGTTATTATACACCGCCTGTGCATCCAATAATCCAAGACCCCAAGGTAATCGGGGCCCAAACGCAAAATCAACAGGTCCACCTATGTCTCTCGGAAGAAATTCGATGAGCTAGTTGACATGGTGAAAACACTAGCCACCGGCCAAAAGACGATGGAGAGGCAGATTGGTCGATGGTCGATCAACAAGCAAGCGGACCTCAAGGAAGGCTTGCTAGTTATCTGAGATAAAAACCCTAAGGCGGATATCAATGCTTGCACCGCCATCACACCTCAGTGGGAGTATGGAGAAGAGGAGTTGAATGCGCCACCCTCGAAGCGGTAAGACAATTTGGACCCGAAAAGATGTCGGGAAGCGAGTAGCCCCTCACGGCGCCGCCAAAGTTCGGGAGGGGTAAACATGATAACATGAGAGGAAGAGGCTGAGTGATGATGATTTTTCGGGGATAGTGATGAGGATCTTTGAGAAGGAAGTCGTAGCATTTGAACCCACGACTAAAAAGAAAACGAGAAGTTTGTCGGATGGAAGGATAAGGAGGACGAAGCCATTAAAAGTCAACCAATGATTAATCATTCAAAACCCTTCCTTATCCGGCAAAGAAAAGAGAGAATACCCTAAACTCGACAAAGCAGATGACGGAGTGAGGAAGATGCTTAGAGATACTATGGTGACTATGCCACTTGCCGAGGTATTAACCGAGATGCCTAAAGTCTTTGTAAGTATCTTAAGGATGCTGTGGAAGTAAAAAGAAGCTAAAGGAAATGGCGGAGGAAGTGCTAAGAGAAGAGTGTTCAACGGTTTCACAGAGCGTTGCAATCAAGCGAGGTGACTCCGGACGACCTTCAATCTCTGTGTACGATTGAAGGCCACACGCTCCACAATGTCTTATGCGATTCGGGGCCTCTGTTAATGTAATGCCATTGAACGCCTGCAAGAGTCTCGGCCGGACAAAAGGCTAAAGGAGCGTCCGTCTCTCTTGATTAGTGGACCGAACTAGCCGTTTAGCAATGGTTGTGTTAACAACGTCCTTATTCACGTTAAACATCTAGTTTTTCCAATCGATCGGGTCATCTTGGATTACCATCGACAAGAGAGATGCCCCGATTCGGGCCGGCCTTTCTTAAACACTACGCCTCCACCATTGACTTCAAATCGGCCAAATCACTCGAAAGTAGGGGACACTTCCATTACCCTCGAGCGGGGGAAAAGTTCGAGGAAGCTTGAGCCAGGAGATCTCATTCATTGAAGCAATCTATGGGGATGAATTCGACCACGATGAAGAGCTCACGGAGATAGGATCCCTGGATGTTATAATTCACGAGCAGGCAAGAATCATCAGAGAGTTGTCTCAACAACTTGCGCATCACGAGCCTATGAGTGAACGGAAAATCAGGATATTCCAGGGATGAGCGATAATGATTTGAAGGAGCTCAACCAAGCGGACTTTAACCTCGCAGAGAGGAGGAAGTTTTAATGGGTAGTTGGGACGAAATAGAATTCGGAAAGAAACTACTCATTGGGAGTTGGATGATTGGGAGCGGCTTGCGTAAGAGCTTGAAGAAGAAGAACTTAAGAAGATGGTTAAGCATAAGAAAGAACAAATGGAAGTCGATGGGAGGATTCCTCTAGATGATGTCATTCAATACCTTTCGGGGTAACACCTCGTGAAGATGAGGTGTTTTTCATCCAACCGGTCCAAGCTCACAAGGAAAAAGGTGGTCCCTTAAAATCTAGCATCGAGCAACCACTCATGACTTAGAGTTAAAACCACTTCCGCGACACACTAAATACATTTTCTTAAAAGACGGTGATAAGTTGCCCCGATCATCTCATCTAAACTCGAGCCGAGCAAGCGAAATTAATCAAAGTGCTTGAGAAACATATCCACGCGTTCGGATGGCGGTGGGCGATATCGGAGGAATCACCAGGCGTGTGCATGCATAAGATCCGAACGGAGGAAGGAGCGAAAAAGGTCGACAACCTCAAAGGAGGCTGAATCCGCACATCACGCAGGAGGTTGTCAAAAGAGATCATAAAATGGCTCGATATGGGTATTATCTACGCCATCGCCGATAGTGAGTGGGTCAGCCCTACTCAAGTTGTGCCAAAGAAGGGAGGCATTACCGTGGAAAAGAACGAAAAAGGGGAAGAAGTTGCCTTACGCCTTGTGACTGGCTATAGAGTTTGCATTGATTATCGCAGGTTAAATGAAGTCACCGCTAAGGATCATTTCCCCCTGCCCTTCATTGACCAACTTCTAGAAAGACTGAGTGGTCATAAGTATTATTGTTTCCTCGATGGATATTCTGGTTATTTCCAAATAGCCATCGACCCTAATGACCAAGAGAAGACAACTTTTACCTGTCCATCGGGCACTTTTGCGTTCCGCAGAATGCCTTTCGGTTTGTGTAATGCACCGGCTACGTTTCAACGATGCATGTTGGCCATTTTTGATGGACTTGTGGAGCAGTGCATGGAGGTCTTCATGGATGACTTTTCAGTCTATGGCGACAGCTTTGATGAAATCCTAAAGAATCTAGATATGGTACTCCAACGTTGTGTTGAGAAAAATCTGTGCTTAATCGGGAAAAGTGCCATTTTCTAGTCGAAGAAGGGATTGTTTTGGGACACAAGGTGTCCAAAGATGGTATTCAGGTGGATAAAGCTAAAGTAGAAGCCATTGAGAGAATGTCGTACCGAAGACAAAGAAGGAGGTACGAGGATTTCTAGGACATGTGGGCTTCTATCGGCGTTTCATTAAAGATTTTTCGACGATAGCAAAGCCGTTATCCACTTCAATGAAAGAGGAAGTGGAGTTCTTGTTTGATGATGGGTGTAAGAAAGCTTTTAATAGCTTAAAGGATAAGCTAACCAAAGTGCCCCCATTTTAATCGCGCCCGATTGGACTCAACCTTCCGAATTAATGTGCGATGCCTCTAACTACGCAGCGGCGCGCGGTTCTAGGCGAAATTGACAAAAAGTTCAGGCCGATTTACTATGCTAGCCGCACTTTGAACCCACTCAATGCAATTACGCCACTACCGAGAAGGAATTCTTGGCAGTCGTTTTTGCTATTGACAAATTCAGAAGTTATCTTTTAGGGTCCAAAGTGGTGGTGTGGACAGATCACGCAGCACTACGCTACCTTATGGGCAAAGCAGATGCTAAACCAAGGTTACTCAGATGGATTCTGATACTACAGGAATTTGACCTTGAAATTAAGGACAAGAAGGGTAGTGATAATGTTGTAGCTGACCACTTATCTCGCCTAGTGAATGAGGGTGGCGAAGCCCCTAAGGAGATAGGCATTGACTTTCCAACTGAGCAATTAATGAGACTAGAGAATGTGAGGCCGTGGTATGCTGATTACGTCAATTACTTAGCGACTGGGCATTTAGAAGAGATGACGTATCAGGAAAAGAAGAAATTTTTCAGCGATTTAAAGTATCTCGTATGGGAGGATCCGTATCTGTTTAAAGTCTGCAAGGACGGGTTGCTTAGAAGGTGTGTTCCGGAGCATGAACAATTGGATATCTTGGAGCAATGTCATAGTGGTCCCGCTGGTGGACACTACGGAGCACCCAAGAATCCACAAAAATCCTTCAAGCTGGTTTTTACTGGCCTACTCTGTTTAAAGATGCTGAAGCCTTTTGCAAGAGCTGTGATAGATGCCAAAGAGTAGGGAGACTCAGTAATAGGATGGAGATGCCTTTGAGGCCTATCTTGGAATGTGAGGTCTTTGACGTCTGGGGCATTGATTTTATGGGACCGTTCCCATCATCATGCTCTAACAAATATATTCTGGTCTGTGTGGACTATGTTTCCAAGTGGGTAGAGGCAATAGCCACCCAAACCAATGATCACAAAGTTGTAAAGAAATTCTTGCAAAAGAATATCTTTACTAGATTTGGCTGTCCTAGAGCCCTTATCAGTGATGAAGGTTCGCATTTGTAATGCACCACCGATAAAATTCTTGAGAAGTATGGTGTCAAACATAGAATTGGTACACCATACCACCCCCAAACCAGTGGCCAAGTCGAGGTGAGCAACAGAAGTCTAAAGCGGATTTTGGAGAAAACGGTGAATTCTAATAGATCCAACTGGAGTCTGAAGTTGGACGACGCACTTTGGGCTTATCGTACTGCGTTTAAGACCCCTATGGGTACGTCACCCTTCCAAATGGTCTATGGCAAGGCTTGCCATCTACCGGGCCGAGTACGAGCACAGAGCTTCTTGGGCTATTAAATTCTTAAACTTCGATAGCCAACTCGTGGGGAGAAAAGATTACCGCAATTACATGAGCTCGATGAATTCAGACTCAGGGCCTTACGAGAACGCCAAGCTGAGCAAGGAAAGAACGAAGGTGCTCCACGATGCTAAGATTAAAGATCGGGAATTCAAAGTGGGAGACATGGCTTTGCTGTATAACACCAGACTCCATCTTTTTGCTGGTAAGCTTAAAATCTAGGTGGTCCGCCCCTTGAGATTCTTGATGTTCATCCTGGGGAGCCATTACGTTGAAAGGTACGCGCGATCAACCGTTCAAAGTCAATGGTCACAGAGATTAAGAAGTACTTTGGGCAACCTAAAGAAAAGCCTCAAGTACTATACTTTCAAAAAGAAATGAAACGGTTGAGTCGCTTATTTGTGAAGAGATTCCATCCTACTTCTTTGGAGTGGATGATGACATTATTACCCCTAACCTTGCAGATACTTCGCCGATGCTCCCCGAGCTGTTAGCATACCTCACCCGAATCGAAAACAAGAACAAGAAGAAAAGAGTCGATGTCGCCTGCGAGAAAAATTTCATGATCTTATCGCGCACTTGACTTGTTGTTGTTGTGGCGAAAACCATTTCCGTCCTAGTGATTCTGATTCTGACAGAGAAGTGGTTAGCCTCAAACCCAAGTGGCCTGATCCAGGTTGACTTGGTTTACTCTGTCAAGCTAATGACATAAAAGAAGCGCTCCTAGGAGGCAGCCTAGTCTTTTAAGTATTTCTTTTTAGTTAAGTTTTTAGGTTATTAGGAATAAAACCTTGGTGAGTTGTGTGTTGGTTATCCCTGTCCTATTTGTGAATGCTTTATTTGCCCATTTCTGTGTGCATTCATGTTTACTCATATACCCCTTGTCCCCCGAGATTATATGCTATGTCGAGTGTTGCAGATACTGTTGAGCGGTTGTTGCCAGCTATTCCTTTAGTGTTGTCTGTTCGTGATATGAGTTGCGGCGGTACGTTCATGCTACGGCCTGACCTCTGCCAACCTATGACCCGACAATCGTTTTGACAACCAGCTAAGTATTCTTTTCTTTTATTTGCACATTCTGAGGACATAATGTGATTTAAGTGTGGGGGGGTGTCTAAATTGGGTATGTTATCATGGTATATCTTCTGAGAATGAGTAAATGTGATTTTCTCGACAATTTTAAAATTTTCAAAGTACACTTGGATAATTGTAAGTCTTGAGCATGTAATTGAAACAAATGGCTTGCTAGTTGTAGTTTCCTGACAATGATTTTATGTGACTTTGAGAGATAATTATAGCATGTTTTACTGATTTGAGATAGTATTCATTTCACACTCACGTAAGCCTTTGATATTGAAGCAAAACTTTTGAACTATATCCTTTCATTATTTTAGTGATTCATCTTAGAGATTTGTTCTTAATAGTAACAGTGAAGTAACACCTAAGTTCAGAACGTGCACTGTGAATATCTGAAGGTTTGAATGTGATAAGTGAAACGTAACTAATGTCTTTGAAAAAAATTGAGTTAATAATAAATAAATGGGTGTGTCGAAAAGTGGTTAATGATTGGAGTGCGGTAGGGCATTATCTCGAAATGTCCTATACCACTATGATGACCAAAAGCTCACGACAGTCAGGAAAAGCTACCCTATGATTTGAGTAAGGTAGGGTGTTATCCCGAAACATCCTATTCTACTATGATGGGTAAGAGCTTATTCTGATATGCGTCAAATTTGAAAATTTTGGAAATGATGAGTAAAAATAAAGTGAAGTCTTTGTTATCATGGATCTTATACCCAGTAGAACCACATGATATGCTGTAGGGATTATCCTACTGAGTGCGTGGGAAGGCTTTGAGTGGAGCTATTACTGCCTATATCTAGGATAGTCATTAAAATTATTTGAGAGGATATTTGTTTGAGAGGATTGTGAAGATTGGAAAGGGCTTGTCACATACACACAAAATCTATCTCTATGTTGGTATCACATGCTATAGTAGTTGTATCTTTTGTCACGTGAGTTAGGGATCTATGTGGATTACATGTACAGTGAGCCGGTTTTGATTGTTTTGTTCGGGACGAACAAAAAGCTAAGTGTGGGGGAGTTGTTTAGGGTATATTTTACTATATTTTCGGGCTTAATCCCTAAACAATTTACCTTATTTTTAAGGGAAATAAATGAGAAAAGCGTGTTTTAACCGTTAAATTCCTATAATGGTTATTGAGGAATTATAATTTAATTATGAGGAAATTATGGGTTTAATTGTTATTTTTGTTACACATTTTTATTATTATTATTATTCGATGACTTGGTGTAACAACATTTTGCGCAAAAATAAAGAAATGCAGGGGGTGATATTATTTAATCAAGAGGATCAATTTCATTCAATCATTTGGATTTTATTTTGGGAAGATAAATATTATTCAATCAAAAGAATCTCAAGAAATAAAGAAGATATTCGGAGCAATTAAAGAAGGATAAATCAAATCTGATCGAGAGAGTGGAGTGAGGAACACGTTATACGAAGCACAGTGTGAACACGGGCATTTGGTAGGCTCGGTCGACCGAGCCATGTCATTCGGTCGACCGAGCCATGTCATTCGGTCGACCGAGTGATGTCATTCGGTCGGTCAGCAGATTTTCGCATATTTATCTTTTAGATCCGTCCTAAGTCGGTTACAGCCTCTATATAAACAGCAGCATTCGAGCAGAGACGGGATATCAGATCATACACATTACTCATTTATACAAAACCTTAGTAGCCGCATATCCCAGAGCAAACAAGGAGATGAATTCTTCCATCCCAATAATCATGTCCATCAACATGATTGTTGGCTAAGCAATCATTCAGATAGGATGACGGGATGAAGCCAATTCAACACCATCACAACCAAGGGATGTTCCAATAGCAATTATTTCGTGAGTTTGAATTGTAATTTCTTTATCAATTGAACGCTTTGAATGTTTTGTTTTGTTAGATCGAAAGATTGATGAAACAGTTATTTGTTTGAATTATAATGAGAATTATATTCATATGAGAACCTTTCTTTTGACACGATTAATGTTAATTCAAGAGATTGTTTATTGTTAATTGGGTAGGAGATTCGGAGACGAACTCGTGATCATGTTCTTAAATTGTTAATTTTGTTTTACTTGAGAAAGAAAACGAAAGCTAAGTAAATTTGATTAAGGAAACTAGATCGAATTTAGGTTAGATCATACCAAGAAATATAATTCAATTCATGACTTGGTTGGGTGGTGATTGTTTGGTGGATTCGTGTCGTTCTACTGTTCTTTTAATTACTTGATAAATCGAATAGTTCGTATCAATTTGATTCCAATTTACTATTCATCGAAGTTACTGTTCATCGTCGTTTTTACTGTTCATAATTAGTTTAAACCCTAGTTTGAGATAATAATTCGTGACATATTAAATATAACAACTGCACCTTAATCCGATTAACTTTCGACTCCCTTAGGACGACCCGTAAACACCCTATACTACGAACCTTATACTTGGGGTGTTTCGGTTTATAAATTTTAGAACTAGTTTTTACCGAACAACCACAAATTGAGTCTCTTGAGATCGTGAATCTGGCGATGATGCAACAAGAAGAAGGTGCAGATCTGAGAGATCCTTGTAATATATACAAGGTTCCCCTCTTGATGCCTTTGAGGACTACAATCAATCTTTGAAGACATTCAAATGGCCCACCTTCACCCTTGAAATTGAACCCATTGTTTGTCCAAAGAGACTAAGAGATACCAAATTCTTGGTCATCACATGGAACATGTCTTACATCTTTCAGTTGTACAAAATTTACCATCCTCTGCCCTTAACTTCACCGAGCCAATTCCCACAACTTTGCAAACCTTGTTTGCTTGCCATATAGATTTGACCACCATCTATCTCGCTCATAAGTAGAAAACCACTCCTGCTTTGGACAAATATGGTAGGATGCTCCAGAATCAAGTATCCACACATCATTATGGTGTGTAGAATCCCCTCGCAACTAGAACCGAGATCCTCATCGATTGCTCAAGAGCCAAAGTCAAGCAGCTGCGAATTGCCTTCTACTGCTTTCTTCTTCCTTGGACAATTGGACTTCCAATGTCCCCGCTCCTTCTGATGATTCTACGCACATCAGTGAGACTTAGGACCTTTGGACACCGACTTCTTTTTTTCTTCTTCGTCCATATCCTTTTCCACTATTGTCGCTAGCTACTAGCCCAAAGAAATGATTGTCTGCTCCAGCGAAATTTGTGTCTAAGCTCCCTGGCATGTAAGGCATACCTCACATCCTCCAAAGCTATCAGATCCTTTCCAACTATGAAAGATCGCACAAAGTTTTCATATGATGCCGGTAATGACACCAACAGGATTAGTGGTCGCTGCATCTTCATCTTCAATTTTAACATCAATATTTCTTAAATCAAGCAATATTGTGTTCACCGTCCAGATGTTCCTCGAAGTGGACTTCCTTCATGCATCTTCAAACCGAACAACCTCTGCTTCAACAACAACTTGTTGGTCGCTGACTTGGTCATATACAAAGCTTTCAAGCTTCTTCCACAACTTGGTCGCGGTGTCTTCCTCAAAGAACCTCGATGATAACATCATCGAGATAAGCACAACATGATGGTTGAATGTGCTTTCTCTTCCGTGACCGGCATAATCTGCCGCACTTGTATTTGGTTTGTCGATAAAGGATTCCACAAACCTCTTTGTTTCAACGATTGCACGATCTTGATTTGCCACAGACCAAAACTGCTCCTTCCTCAAATTTATCGATTTTTACGTTTCTCGCCGACATCTTTCCTTGCTAAAGATTACAACTTTATCACGAGATCCTAGCACCTTGTCAAGGTCTTGGTGAAGATGAAGTTGATCGTACAAATTATTTTCTCCAGAACCTTTCTCTGATACCACTTGTTATAAAACGGATGGAGATAACTTCAGATGCAAGAAACATAAACAGAAGCAATCAAACATAAACAATCAAAGGAGAAAACAGAAACAAGAAGAACACAGATTTAACGTGGAAAACCCCTCAGTGGGAGAGGTAAAAAACACGGGCGAAAAAGAGATATTTTATTATGCCTTCGAATTTTACTGATTTCAACACACTCGGATAATGAGACAACAATCTGTATTTATAGGCCCAAATCCCAAACCCTAGCCGCCAGAATCTTTGTCTCGATGCACCATAAATACCCCTACACGTGTCCTCCTTTTAATGACACCAGTATAGTCATCACATAACAGAATTAGCGGATGTGGGACCTGCTTGTATTCAAGTACTCAAATGAGACTATCACCTGTGCCGATAGTTACCTCTTTGGCTACCTGCTTTGAGCTCGATGAGACTCCACCCTACCGATGCACGCAATTGAATACACTTCTCAGCTGACCATCACCCAGCTGAGTCTTCAGATTGGTTCCACCAGATGTAGAATTTAAGTCACTTTACTGACATACCTATCATCTGATATCTGAAAAGTTCAGATTTTGCTTGTTTTAACTTTAAATTACATAGTTTCATGCTTAAACCTCCAAAGCATAAGACCAATATGCGTACCTGAAAAAACAACACATTCATAAAAACATTTGTTTGTACTCTACTAATATTAATAATATATAAAAAGCAAATTTCTTTCTCTAGACAGATATCTTACGGTGGGTGAACGGAAGACTACAGAGCTGCACTAAAAACACGGAGTAATCCAGGTGGATGGAGAAGCTTTGCTGAACAACGGCTCTCCTCGATAAACCGGCTCGATGGTTCCCGTTTCCAAATTATATATACCATTGTCCATGCCACCGCCTTTTGGTCCTTCATAGTAATAATATTCCCAATCATCGTCGGTGAAATAAATATGATTGGCTTTGATTACCGTTCCAGGAAATCTTGAGGCATCCACAGCGATGGTGGAATTATGACCAACGAAGACAGCCATGCTTCTGAGGCTATACATCTCTTTCCATGTCCCCGCTACTATATCAATTTCATACACTTGAAATTTACTAGTGATATAAGACAAACCATCCGAACTCAAATCAGGGGCTTTTCTTGTAATAAGGAGCAACGAGTCATCAATAGTTTTGACGATATATTTGCGGTTAGAGTCCACTAGTTCATTAAAAAAGCCTCTTTTAAAATAATCAGGGGTCAGATGTTTTGGCATAAAATATGCAACTATACGACCATCTACATGATGGTCATCGTATTCAGAAAAGTTGAAGACCCAAACCATTGCCGGACTACCGAAGGCACAAAATTTTCCACAGCCAAGGTACACAACATCACGAAACTTCCCACTTCGGTCCTTGATCACGTTCCATGCTTTGTCCCCTGGCCTCCAAAAAGCTAAATTTCCACCACCATCAGCTATGACCATCAAAACGAAGTCCGAAGTCTCACTTGGCCTTGATGAAAGGACCATCTTCTGGATAAAAACATGAGGATCCATCTCAAGCGGCCATTCGTATTCTGGAAAGGTGTTTTGATGTGGTAAGGGAATCTCGGTGCCCGTAAAAGGATCAAGGAGGCTCATGCTACCATCTTCTTCGATGCATAGCAACCATCCCAATGATTCGAAGCACTTCTTGCCTTTAAACTTGGAAACTTTCACAGAAGATATAACCGATTCACCCTCAACCAAACTATATATCTCACGGATATCATCATTGCCATCATCTCTCGACGGAAAGCATCGATAGAGTCCATTGTCGTAACCGTAGAGCCCTCAAAATACTCATCCTTGCGAAGAAGACGCAAGGATTTGGAAACGCTTCTAAATGAAATGTAGTCTTCAAGCTTTTTCAGTCGTCTGGCTATTTCTGCTAGCATTTCGTATGGAAGATCGGACAAATTTGCCATTTCCGAGACAAATCTACAAAATAAATAAAAACAACCATCACTTAGCAAACAGGTTTATTGAAACAAATCAGGTCTATTCAAATATTTTATCCTTTGCCGGGGTAATAGTTAGCAACGGTGACGCCCCAGACACCGTGTCCTTATCCGGAAATAAACACCCGACACATATATAATTTATTATTTAAATCAATTATATACGTAAGTCTTACGTAATTACATCAGAGTTAAAGCGGAAATGAAACGGGAAACTTAAACGACAACAATGTCGAACCAACTAGAGAAAACGTAAATGTTGTTCCAACAACATTCAACTGAAAAGAAGGTACGAATGACTAGTGTATTTATTACAACCATAAACTTAAAGGACAAACATAAAAGATAAATAAATATTCCAACTCTCATCTCTCAAGACAAATAAATAAAATAGCAGTGATTTTGAAGCATCACCATCAAAGTAACTTGCATCACCTTCTCGGGGTGAGAAACAAACATACAAATAAATGGGTGAGTATATAAGCCCAGTAAAGGATAGAAGTACCATATTTAACACTAGCAATAAAATGAGCAAGGTCATCAGTCAACAATAACTTCATCATTACTTACTAACACGTATGTATAGTAACACTCCCCTCTACTAGTCAAATTAGTTACCAAAGACCAATGTGTTGTATCTTTTAGACTCTCAAATATGTTTAAGCGTAGTTAAGCTAACCGCCTAGGTTCATTTCACATAAAGACTTCTTAGGGACTTCTAGTCCTAGACCATTCTAATTATATTACTTATCACATAGCACAAAAGACGTAAGTTAATAAACACAACGTCCCGCAAAGTCAAGCGATGTGTTCCGGTGCTCCCGTGCTTATCCCGCGGAGGGGGTCGGCACGGTGCGGGGCCAAGGTCACCAGAACACATACACCATACTTTACACTATAACAATTAAGGCTTCAAAACAATACACAAATAAACCAAGATAACAACAATAATACAAGAAATATTCTTTCCTTTTAACCAAAAGGACTCAATACAACCATTAAGTCGTCTTCTCTTTTTATTTTATTTTATTTTTATTTTTCCTTCATTTCCAAAATAAAATGATGCGACACTATGCACCAGGGGCGGACCCATCGCATTCTCAGGGAGAAGACGCGACTTCCACCTGAATTTAAAAAAAAATTTAAAGTATTAAAACTATATAGTTTTTGTTAAAAAGTGTCATTTGTAGATAAAAATTGATGCTTTAGACTCCTGTGACCCCCATCAAGTTTTTGTGGATAAAATATGTAGCTTTAAGACTCAATAATTCCCAATCGAAATTTATTCCTGGATCCGCCACTGCTATGCACCATCATTTTTATTATATCGCATATACTTTAAAAGCACTCCACATTATATTGTTCATTGTACAAGTTTTAGATATATATTTACTACCCTTTTGCAATCTATTTACTTTTCATCCCTTTTTTTTTCTTCTTTCTGGAAAATAATAGGCAAACAATAGTACCTGCAAGTTACTACAATTCAATCATAAATTAAAATATAAAACTGTACCAACCAAAAGCAAAACAAAAATAAAAAATATAATACTGTACCAACCAAAAGCAAAACAAAAATAATACTTCCAGGAGGTTTGGCCGACTTTTTTTCTTTCGTACCCTATTTTTTTTTTCAACTGAACAATATAAGTATATATATATATAAAACATCGACCAAAGAGAACAACACCAGCAATAACATATTTAAATATGGTTGAACATCCTTTTATCTTTTAATTTGTAGAAACTTTGGTCAAAAAGCCAAACTTTAATTTGAAACAAATGATTACTCGATTCCTACGACAAAAATAACAACCTATGATTGATTAGATAAACTCAAGAACCCTAGATTCTAAAAAGAGGGTTTTTCGATTTACCTCATCACGGTGATCGTGGTGGTATGAATTATCTGAAAAACGGAGAGACGATCAACCTCCAAACCCTTTTTTTCCCTTCTTCTCAGTAAAACGCCGCTTCCGTTTTTTCTTTTTTCTTTTTTCCTTTCTAACGTCGACTAATGATGATTTTGGGTTAAGAAAGTATATATTAATATGTATTTTAAACACATTAATCCAATATTTATCCTTTTTTTTTTTGAACAAATCCAATATTTATCTTAAAAAATATAATATCCAGTACAATTAAATGGAAAAAGGTAAATAGATAATTAATTATCCCAAGTTACCAAATTTGCCCTTTAATTAAAACTATATAGGATATTACATCAACAGTTAAAAAGCTCCTGAACCATGCTCCAATAAACTATATAAAAAAAGAATTTCTCGCAACAATTTACCTGGAAAAAAAAATTCCCAAAAAAAAAAACTATTGAATAGGTGTGTATATCACAAAGGTACGGAAATAAGACGATCAAATTACAGTATTACACTCAGCCTCTGAGACTAATTTTTGGAGGTAATGTCGGTCACAAAATGTTATGACTTCTCCAACAAGATTTGAGAAATCTACAATGACTCGAATTCAAGACATCTTACTTAAGTGACTAGATACACCACGATAATGAAAAAGAGTCAAAAATTTTGAAAAGTTATAAGAAAAAAACAAAATAGTTGAAAAGGTGTCTTTATTTCCTACCGGGCCGAAATTACCCCACAGGCATACACCACACCAAAATCGACCTTTCTAAAGATCAAATGCGAGAATAAAAAGATTTTGAGATTAAGAACCGTCTTTTAAAATGTCGATTCAATATGAAGTAAGATAAATATGACAAAAATAAAGGCTTGCAAAGACAATTTGCCGTAGGAACAAGGAGCAACAGGTGTCGGTATAACAAAAGGAAAAAAAGAATATCAGTTTTTCCCCAAAAAGAAATATAAATAAAAAACAAAAGAATTGAAGAAATGATACCTTTTTATTATAGGAAGACTCTGATTTATGAGTTTCTATTCGGCATAAAAGATGTTTATATATAAATGTCAACGTGCAAACTTCCTAATCCTGTTCCACAATGGGTTAGTCTTTTTCTTTGGGAATATCTTTTCACACAAATTTTTATCTTATCACACTTTTTCTTTTTCCAATTTCGCCCTTATTTTTTTTATTTTACGCGCGTTCATTCTGACCAAAGTTTGGTCAGAATATGACACATTATCCATAATCAAATATGATCGTAATATACGCCATTGAGAAATCATATCTTGGTGATTCTCGACCATTTAGGCGAGAATGTTTGAAGTTTTCCAAACTCATACATAGTCGAGCATCATTCGACCAATATTGAGTCCGAATACTCTACACATTCATACTAGAATTGGTCGTGATAACAACAACAATATAAGAAAGACCACTATTGATTCTCGATCGAATTTGAGATGAATATTAAAAAAATTTGTACTCAATTTTAGTCGAATGTCTTTCGACCGGTATTGAGTATGAAAACATTCAAAATTCTCGACTAGAATAAAATCAGTATAATGATCGTATTCTGACTTAAATTGGGTCAGAATTGGTCAATGTGTGAATTGACCATAAATTGGCCAGAATAGTATATATTTTCCGGACTCATTTACGGTCAGAATGGCAGGCGTGTGGAATATTCAAACGAAACCCACTCTCGGCTCTTGGTAAGTGTAAAACAACATTTGTGTAAAAAGATAGTCCCTTTTCTTTTTAAGAAAGGAAAAATGTTGGAGTTTATATCAAGTACCGCATGTCCGGAATCGAGAGCAGCACAATTATAGCTAATTGAGCGCATGAATTATAGGACCCGGCCTTTTTTTTTTTTTTTTTTCCCTTTCATCACTATTTATTTATTATTCGATCTTAATTTCTCACTGTTTATTTATTCGATCTTAATTTCTAGAATAGGTAATTGTAGTTGATAAAGGCTCTAATTAACCCGCCATTTTAGAAAAGGATAAGGATTTATTCCAAAAAAAAAAAAAAAAAGAGATAAGGATCAAGCTAGGATTGTAATTCATATCAAATAAATACTATAGTTTGCACATCGACATCTATACAAACATCTTTTAACTCATCATCGTAAATTCATAAAGAATAGTTTTCATGCAATAAAAGGTTGAAGGTACATAACATTTCTCTTTTCTTTTTTTTCCTCCAGCAATTTATGTTTATTATTGCAGGGTCTCCATATATATTTTGGTTGAGCATGTATCATTATTTTTTTTTTTTAATATAACTTTGTAGTTTGGAAAATGATATGTGCACTACGTACATAACATGTTTCATTGAACATTTTGGCAGGACATTCGACATGATCCCCAAAAACCGTATCTGCGGGTCTCCCTGCATACGGCTTAACCATTCGAGGTGACCCAACCCAACATTCATTCACGAATCCACAAGTGAAATTGATAATGCTCAACCTCGGAAGATGATTCGTGTGTAGACAACTATATATACATGTAGAAAAATCCATGCCCCGAATGAAAATCCCCGCTCCATTCCCAAAATATACATAGAGAGAGTAACTAATTTTAGTAATGTATTAATTAACTAATCTAGTAATACCACCTAGCAGCATTGCTGTTTCTCATGACCTAATATGTTTCAATAAACCTGTTTGGTTAGTGATGGTTGTTCTTATTTTGTAGATTTGTCTCAGAAATGGCTAATTTGTCCGACCTTCCATACGACATGCTAGCAGAAATAGCAAATTGGCTGAAAAAGCTTGAAGTTCCTAAGTAGTTCATCAATCTCATATTCGTGCTAGCTCGAACCTTTCGGGCTTTCCGAATTATGCACTTCACTGAGTACACTTGACTATTTCTAAAAATAGTCATAGAGATTAACAATAGTTATTTGTGGCATTAATTGTCATAAGCCAACAAACATCGGTATGTTTAGGCTTTGGACGACTTTCTAGATTTTATAACATTTTTCATAAAAGGGTATTTCAGTCATCTTAAAATAAGATACGCATTACCCACATGATTCATAATCACGCGGATCAGACATCATCTGAATGGCATTTGATTATACGATTCTCTTCCACAGAGACTATGTCTAGAACGACCACCAAATATTAAGGATAACAGCCATATAAACATTTAGTTGAGATTTCATCACATATATCAACTATATAGTGACATCAATCTAGTATGTTAGATTTAGTGACCTTTCAGCTTTATCGGAATAACATTTATTCTTTACAATTGAATATATCAACTAAATCCTAACAAGTAACTGAAAATCATGTTCATCATAAGAACCGGAACATAATAACATTTATTTAGTTCGCTTATCGTTTACTAGATTCAGAATACAATGCCGAAAATGTCGCAAAATTTGCTTCACTTTTTGAATCTTAATGCATTCCGTATTTAATCTTTCTAATCAATCACTCTCATGAGATATCATATATCTAAGAGTTGACTTGAGTTTAGATAGATTTATCTCAACGTGCTTGCCTGAAATAGAGACTTCAATAAGTTCTCCTATTTAAGCACATGCCCTAACTTTCCATTTTAATCCTTCAAGCTCTTGTAAATATTTCTTAACATAGTTGTAACGCCCCGCACCCGGATGCCGAGTCCTTATCCGGAAACGAAACGCTCGGCACACATAATATCAAATAAATTCAACATTATATGTAAGCCTCTACTATGTCGTATCGAGTTAGACAAAACGGAAGCTAAAAAGACTCGGCAAAACCATCATAATTGCTACTAAGAATAGAAACTCAACTAAAGATAGAAATGTAACATCTATTCTGATGTTGCGTAAAACACCAGGTTTGCGGTAACAGTGTTTATCTTGAGGATATGAGGCTGAAATGAATGATTTCTCCGGTGTGGATAGGGTGGCGAATAAGAACAAGGCTGCCGGATCAGTTTACAAGATGAACAAGTTAATCTATCGACAAATTGGCAGAGTTTCTGTTTGTATTAGATTTATAGTTTAAAGCTTGAGAGAGAGAGTGCCCTATTCTATTACAATGTGATCCCATATATATATAGGCTAAAAAGTAAGTCGGTTTACTGTTCATCGACAAGACAACTGAGAGTATATAGCTAAGTTAAGCATGCATGCAATACAAGTGTCCTAGCCAGCTGTAAAGTGTTGCCAGCTGGATTGGCCAGCTGGATAAGCATGGCGAGCAGCGAGTAGTATGGTCGAACAAATGAGCAATGAAAGTATGGTCGATCGATCGGACTCGTTTTGCCTTAAGTATATAGGTAGAAACACATGGAGAGAATGGGTCCGGCTTAATGTCGGCGGACAGGCCCCGATTTGTAGCTAGCGGCCAGAAGAAGCTTGGTGGCAGCGGCCAGCGGAGATAGAGGCCCATTATCTGTGTTGATGGGCTGAGATTGTAGGCCCAATATGGATGAACAGGGCCCCATTCCAATCCGGTATATCAATGGCCCCTACTGCGTGCTGGCGTGTCCGCCAAGGCGAGAGTAGAACTTGAAGAAGAACTTTAGGTGAAGCTCTTTTGTAGTCGCTCGTGATAGAAGTTTGCCGATATTGCTCTATCGGGCTTGAACTAGTGTTGGTGAAAACCACTAGCTATGTGCTGTGCATTTGTAGCGAACAGGCTTGATCGCCGATAATGTTCTATCGGGCTTGAATCAGTGTTAGTATCGCGTAGCGAATTACCGATTATATGCCTCGTATTGCAGCGGACAGGCTTGATTGCCGACAACGTTCTGTCGGACTTACTCAAATGATAACGCTCTATCAAAGGTGTTTTGTTGTGTGAGTCAAAGCGGGCATTGATTGATGCTAGCTGCTTGAAATAATGTTGGGAGATAGTAATACGCTGAAGTCGCTTATGCCGCGTGATGTGATGCTCGTCAGAAGAAATTTGAACGGTTAGAAAATGTAAATGGATGTATCGGTACACGAAACGTCATGTCTGCCACGTGTTCTGACACGGCGGTTGGGACTGAACCGTCCCTTGCTCTGATTGGTGGAGAGAAATCGGTAACCGCTCTCGCCATCATTACATTTGAATTTTGAATCCCAAGCGTCGTTCCCCCTCAATTCTCCCTCTATAAATAGAGGAGTTACCCCCAACACTTACGCTTTTCCCCTCTTTTACTTCTAATAAATCCCTCCGGCGATAAAGCAAGGAAATTCCGGCGATTGCAAGCGATTCAGCGAGTGCTCTTTTTTAGACAAAAGCTCAACACTTTATCACCTTTATTATCAATCAAAGTAAATTTCACTCTTTTATTGTTTGTCGATTCGATTATGCTTTTATGTCTCCCATTCTTCTTACAAAATTCATGAATGCTTGTGATTCTTGCCTCTGCAATTTACCTCTTTTTGATGAATGCCATGAGCCCAAGCCGTTTATGTTTTTCTGCCATTTATGGCTCTTTCTCTCAGAAGATCCATCGTATGTGCATGCTTTGATTATGGTTTCTTGCTATTTGTTCAAGTATTTGTGTCTATGCTTTTGAATATGCATTTTAGGGTTTATCTGGTTTTGAATTTAGGGTATTTCTGAGAACTTGGGGGTTTTCTGGGCAGATGTTTGGGGTTTTTTGGGAATTTTGTATCTGTTTAAGGAAGATGGAAGGGCGAGGTGTCGGGGTGCGATTGCTCTCACCTCGACCCGATTTCCATGTCTGGGTGATAAACCGATCCACCTTGCCCTTTTCTTTTCGAATGTCATCGAGCACACACAATCGCACGAAGAGGCTAGGGCGCAGCTGGGTTATGGGTCAGAGGAGGTGAGCATGGAGGATGCTAGCTCTAGCGGTGATGAGGAGGAGATGGAAGACAATCCAAACCCTGGATCCATTAACATAGAATCTGACCCAGAGGTCACAGTTATTGGTGAGGGCGCTGCGGAGGGCGAGGTTGAAGATGACGACCAAATGGCACTAAGCAATCTCCTCACCAGGATGGAGAGAGTTTAAAACCTGGAGCCGCAAAAGTAGCGGCAAGATCAAGGAAGCCGTGGAAACATTGTGGTATCGGAGAAGCCCAAAAATCTCCAAAAATTGTTGTACGCAAGAAAACCGCCACGAGGAACCCGCAAAAAGAAGAGGGCGCCCAAGAGAAGGTCCGCCGCGGTTGAAAATGAACTCATGAGAGCAAAACGGGCGGATAGTGAACTTGTAGCCCGATGGAGGAGTTTAAGGATCGAGAAGATTATACTTCGTTAGTTAGCGATACGATATCTCGGCGGACTATCGTTTTGTTAGTATGGGGCGCGACCAAAGATGCCATGGACTCGTGGCGAGACCAGCAAGACTATCTGCGTGGGTGCATTATGATCATTTTGCGGCGGACTCGCACCTCCCTTTGATCCATTCTTTGTTACTTTTATGGAAGAGCTGAAAGTGATGCCTTGCGACTGAGTTTGGGAGTTGTTCGCGCGTGGTAATGTCCTTTATTATAATCGATGAGGTTGAGCGGGCGCGAACCGCCGATGCCGGTGCTTTTATATTTTTATAGTTTCTCCCGGAAGGGCGGCGCCGGCCAAATCCAACCGCGTAGTCGATCGAGTCATGGTAGACCCCGCTTGTTATTTGATCTTCCTGACAAGGTGGCGGATTGGGACAAAAGATGTATGAAGGTAGAGTCCCGGTAGGCTGGCCGTTTGAGAAGCTAGCGGAGAATTCGGTCAAGATCGATCACTTGAATAAGATAAAAACCCAATATGACGATGATGAGTTTATCTCCGAGCTTAAAGACGATCTGGGCTATACTCGTAAAAATGAACCTCAGGCTAGGGCATTTAACTGGAGGTTGTTGCTTGACGTCGCTCAGCCCTATCTTAGACAGGCCGGACTTCCTGGAGCGGTGTCGGCGAACCTTTAGTTGTAGTCGACTCGCTGCCGACCCATCCTGATTGGTACGGCGAGTGTCACCATGGGAGGTTTATGCCTTCTCAGTGTGAAATATGCGGCGGTTATCCTAATATGCGAGCACCGAGTAGGATTTTTACTTGCATTCTTCTTGCTTCTTTTCATAATATGTCTCTTTTCATATGTTCTAGTCGCTAATATATATCTGTTCCCCGCAGGTACCATGGATAGATTAGTTCGTCGCAGCCAATTGTCCAAGCAAAAGACCGTTGGTGAGGTGAAAAGGGGCGCTGAATTAAAAGGGATTAAGACAACCCTTCCCATGGTCGATTTGCAGATGTCGGCGGCCGGAGCCTCTGGGGCTAAGGTCACAAAATCATCCCAGCCGCCAGTAATAGAAAAAACCGCGGCGGGCAAAACTATGAAGCAGACCACTCTTACAAAGCCGCCTGCTGGTGATAAGAAGAAGAGGGCTGCGGTTGAAGAGATTGAGCCCGATGGAGACGATAGCGACTTGCGGGAGGTCCTCCTTTAAGAAATCCAAAAGCGATAAAGGCAAAATCGCGGGCCGATGACGTGGTATCTGCGGGTACGAAGGTAGTAGTGCCCTTTGCCGGAGTCCCTATCGGGCCTAGAGGTTGTCCCGCCGCCTGGTTGGACAAAGAGTTCATGCGGCAACAACCTCTCGACCTGGCCATGGCGCGCACAATTTCAAGGGGTATCGCTGATGTGCCCCCGCTGAGACATTTCAGATGGGGTATCCCTAATGATATCCAGATGGAGGTAGGCGCGGGATAGCGGATGTGGTTGTCTTTGGCGGATCAAGTTGATCCCCGCCGTGCCTTTCTTGGGAGTATTGAAGATTTGTGGGGCTTATACGGCGCCACGGTGAGCATGGTAAACCTCCTTTCTTGTTTTTGTTTTTCATTCCATTTATTGTCGTTTTCCTCAAGTCAATATTGACTCCGCTGTTGGTTTTTCTTCCATTAGGTTGGTACTGGCTTGGCACAGTTCATCAATGATTATAGAAGCACCATAGCTGAAAGTGTCAATGTCGAAAGAGCTGGTTGAAACTCAGAAAGCTCTGGGGCCGCAAATGATGTGTCCATTGGCTTCGTGGGCGGTTAACCGCAATGATGCGAGAGATTGAGAAATCAAGGCGCGGTGACCGAGACCCAGAAAGTTAACTCTGACCTCGTGGAGCAGGGTAAATCTGTTGATCGGGCCATGCAGGAGATGAAGCTTAAAGTTAACGAGGCCCAAGCTCATTGGGAAGCCGAGCAAGCAGTGTGTACGAATCTGCGGGCACAGCTGAAGGATCTAGGCTCAAGTGTTGAAGGTCAGCTCAAGGCCGCTTCTGATGACGGCTTTATGATGGGATATGATCAAGGGTTTTATCATATCGCGAGGTGCGTCCTGGCTCATGACGGCAGTAAACCCGACCTTGACGTCCTAGAGGAATGGATTCTCACCCATCCCTTCTCAGATTATCTAAGAGAATTTCATGATCGCATACCTTTTTCTGATATTGAGCTTCAGCGCTATGTTCCAGAGTGTGATCCTGATTGGGTGGCCCCCGCTGTGATTGAGGCGAATCTGAGAGAGCGTGTGCGCTTGGCTACAGAAGCAAGAGAGGAGCGGCTGAAGAGGGCGAGCAGGTTGGGGGTGAGGTGGAGCAAACCGCTGAGCCGTTGGTAGAGCCCTCCGTATCTGAGACAAATGTTGATCAGATGCTGCATCATTCTCTCCGTGAAGAGAATGTCCATAACGGGCAGAGATGCGCCCGAGGTTCTTAGATTTCTGCTCTGCTTTTGTAAAACATTATTCTGTGTTCGTATATGTATAACTCTTTTCTTTTTCTGCACTTTTGTCCGCACATTTGTCTCTGTAATGTCCTGCTTATAATTTTATTCACAAGTTTGTTTCCTGCCCGTTTTTTTTTTTTGTGTATGCTTGCTTTTTGCTCGAATTTATTGTCTAAATTGAGTCCGATGATAACAACATCCGTTTTTTTTTTTTTTGTATGCTTGCTTTTTGCTCGAATTTATTGTCTAAATTGAGTCCGATGATAACAACATCCGTCCCCCTTGTTTGAGATAAGATTCTAGGTCGATCTTGTGCGGACTCCTGTATGAGATAACATCCGTCCCCTCTTGAATCTTATCTGAAATAACTTGTTTGCTAGGAAGTTGTGCCTGTGCCCGCGTTAAATTTTCCCAAATGTTGCCCCTATTTTTAACAACTCTAAAGTCCAGCCGAAGTTTTGTTGAAAATTCTTCGAGTACAATTCTTTCTTACCCATGCATACTTGTAATAATTTGCACAAAAAGAGAATGTAAAATCGGGCTTTATTAATTTCGACCCATCCCGCTAGATGAGTAAAGATTACAAGCGAAATAAGAAAGCCTAACCATTCACGTCGTAAAACGAGAGGATAGCCATATCCCTAGCCGATTTATTACATGTAGTACCTTTTAAGGTTGTCCGCATGCCAAGGTCTATTGAGCTCGTAGCCTTGATGATTTCTGAGGACATAAGTCCCTTTCTTGATCTCTCTCGCGACTTGATAAGGGCCTTCCCAATTTGCTGTTAGCTTTCCTTTATCAGGCTCCATACCCGTGGCCTTTTTGTTCCGAAGAACGAAATCCCCGACTTTAAATGAGTGGTTGCGGATTCGCTTGTCATGTTGTTGTTTAGCAATTTGCTTGTAGTTCGCTAATCGGTGGTAAGTCGCTATTCTTTTTTCCTCCACTAGATCCAAGTCGATCTGTCTGTTTAAAAGATTATCCGCTGGGTCATACAATGCGACCACGATCTTTGGGTAGTGCCATTTCGATCGAATCATAGCCTCGATCCATGTAAGGGCAAAAGGTGTTTCTCCTGTGGGTGTTTTGATCGTGGTGCGAAGTGACCAGAGTATGGCGGGTAGCTCATCGACCCACCCTCCTGCTTTTACCTTGTCATCTATGCTTTTCTTAAGCATTTTGATTATTTGTTTATTGCCGGCCTCAGCCTGGCCGTTTCCTTGAGGATAAGCCACGGACGACTGCCAGTGTTTAACTTTGAATTCCTCACAAAGGTCTGAAAAGTCTTTCCTGAATTGTGGGCCGTGATCTGATACTACTGCCCGTGGAATGCCAAAACGTGAAAAAATTTGATCGTGTAAGAAATAACTCGCGCGGCTTTAGCGGTTATCTTAACCATGGGTTTTGCTTCGATCCACTTTGTGAAATAATCCACTGCTACTATGATAACTTTACATCCGCCTCTTCCTGGTGGAAATGGTCCGATGAGGTCGAGCCCCCACATGTCGAAAGGCCAAGGTGCGGTCACGATGCTCTGCTCAACAGATGGTATTCGTGGGATGTCCGCATGTTTCTGACACTCTGGACATTCTCGAACCAATTTTTCTGAGTCTTTAAGAATTGTTGGCCAATAATACCCAGCGTTATGACCTTCTCGTGCGAGCGACTAGCGGGGTGACCTCCACACACTCCTTGGTGAAGTTCGATAAGGATTGTCTTGCTTTCTTCCTCTCGAACACATCGTAATAAAGGTCTAGTTGCGGACCTTCTATAGAGTATTCCTTTGTTTATAATATACCTGCTCTTTTCTTAAGAGCGCGAGCTTTGTCCGTTCCTCGGGTAGCAGCCTGCTTTCTATGTAAGCTTGAACTTCATCAATCCAACATGTAGTTGGTGCTGGTATATCAATTTCCATGATTTGTGCTTCCTCAATAGCGGGTACGGCTAGATACTCAATTATTATCGAGGGATCTGCAATTTCTTCCTTAAGTGATAGCTTGGAGAGATAGTCGCTCGCTCGTTGTCCTCTCTTCCACCTCGATGAACTCGCAATAGTTAAAGTTGCTTTTCAGTTGTCGAACAATCTCACCATACTTCTCTAGAATACCACAGTGCGTGTCATAATCCCTTGAGATTTGGTTGACAATGAGTTGGGAATCACAAAATACTTCAACATTTTCCACTTTTAACTCTTTGGCTAATTTGAGCCCGGCAATTACTGCTTCATACTCGGCTTGATTATTCGTGGCCGGAAATTCGAACCTCAAAGCTTTTTCGATTTCCTCCGTTGTTCCGGGCTCCATCAAGATTACTCCGGCCCCACAGCCATTTCGACTAGACGCCCCATCCACATACAAATGCCAACATTGATTGGGCTTATTCCTGGCCGCAACGGGCTCATGGGCTAACGGCGAACTGGGTTGTGGCGAGCTAAAGCTTGTCTCTATAATAAAATCTGGCAGCGCTTGACCCTTGATAGCTTTTCTGGGCTGATATTGTATGTCGAACTCAGTGATTTCGATTGCCCATCTGAGAAGTCGTCCAGAAAGGTCCGGTTTATGCAATATTTGACGCAATGGACTATCCGTTAAGACCACTATTGTGTGTGAGGTAAAGTAAGCCCTGAGTTTGCGGGCAGCAATAACAAGCGAGTAGGCTAATTTTTCAATATTAAAATAGCGGCTCTCCACCGGACTGAGAGCTTTGCTTACATAATAGACGGGATTTTGGAGGGTTCCGGCCTCCTTGACAAGAACGGCGGCAACAGCCCGGTCTGAAGCCGCTAAGTACAAAAACAAAACGTCTCCCTCTACGGGGCTAACCAAAAGAGGTGGTTTTCCTAGATATTCTTTTAAAGCTTGAAATGCCTGCGAACACTCTGCGTTCCATGAGAAAGTTTTGTCGCCTCTGAGAATTTTGAAGAAGGGGAGACACCTTTCCGCTGATTTCGATATGAAGCGACCTAGCGCAATGATGCGGCCGTTGAGCCTCTGTACTTCTTTGATGGTAGTAGGCTCTCTCATGTCAATCAAAGCTTGAATTTTTCCTGGATTAGCCTCGATGCCACGACGACTAACCATAAACCCCAGAAATTTGCCTGCCTGGACACCAAAAGTACACTTGGCCGGATTCAGCTTCATCGAGTGTTTTCGGACATTTTTGAAAGTTTCTTGAAGGTCGCGAATGCGTGACCGTCTCAGGTGGACTTAACAACCATGTCATCTATGTAAGCCTCCATATTTCTCGCTAATCTGCGAATCGAAGACCACGTTGACCATTCACGATAAGTCGAACCCGCATTCTTCAAATTTCAAATGGCATCATTTCATAATAATACAATCCTCCAAATGCTCAAAAGCCGCTTTTTCTTTGACTCACTCGACCATCCGTGCTTGATGATACCTGAATATGCGTCTAAGAAACTTAAAACCTCAAAGCCAGAAATAGAGTCAACTAACCGGTCAATTCGTGGCAGCTGATAAGGATCCTTCGGACATGCTTTGTTGATGTCCGTGAAGTCGACGCACATTCTCCACTTGCCGTTGTGCTTCTTTACCATAACCACATTTGCCAACCAAGTAGGGTAGGCAAGCTCCTTTATGATTCCCGCTTGTAGAAGCTTTCCGACCTCTACTTTCACCGCCGCTTCTTTTCTCATTGAGAACCGCGCTCATTTGTTGTATCGGCTTGAAAGTAGGGTCGACGTTAAGATGGTGCAGGGCGACGTCTGGTTCGACTCCTCGCATGTCGGTAACCACCCAAGCAAAGGCACTCAAATTCTCTTTGAGTAATTGTATCAATTTTTCCCTTTCGATAGGACTCAGTCGAGCCCCTATCTTTATCTTTTGCTCGGGATATTCCTCATTGATGACCACCTCGATCAACTCATCTTCTGCCGTAAAATCTGGCTCATCTCTGACTTGCAATGTTTCACACTCTATTTTGACTGATTCAGGATCAACAACGACCCTGATCCTGTCGATGTTCTCCATGTTATATGGCTGTTCGATTCGAATCCTCTTATTCCCTGTTCTCATCTCATGTATGTATGTTAGGACAGCGGCAGGTTCGCTGATCGACGTTCCGATCCTGTCCCCAACATAAAACTTTGCTCGCTGATGCGGAATGGAAGCTACCATCTGAAACTGCTTTAAAGCGGGTGTTCCAATTATCATGTTATAATTGGACTGAAGATCGACAACTAAAAACATCACCTTTTCCGTGCGAAAGGGTGCATAATCTCCCATCTCAGACATCGAGGTCGATGGCCCCTTGACTTTGTATCTTATGATTGGTAAAGCCCTCAAGGGTGCCATTATGCGGTCTCAAATTAGAGTCGCTGAATCCCAACTCTTTGAAGCAGTTGTAATATAGGATATCGCGGCAAGCTCCTGTATCAACCATCACTCTATTGACACAGGCCCGATTGACAACCACTGAGATGCAAAGGCACATATCCTCTGTATTGGTTGAAGTCACCACGGCTCTTTGAGTAAAGGCAAGGGGCTGTTCACTCCTCGCAAAAACTACAGGCTTCTCCACATGTTTGTTGATGGAGCGATGCGATTCTTAATCTGATTATTGGTGGGAGGAGGCTCGGTTATCATTCTAATGTTCTGTATCGAATTGACGAGCTTGCTTTGATTCCTCCTATCCGGACCTCCGTATCAAGTTTGAGGTGATCATGGTGTCCGCGAGCGAGCAACCTCTATTGCTCGCTTTGAATTGGATACATTCATCGGTAGTGTGACCACTTATCCTGTGATAACCACAAAATTTGGATGCATCGCGGCGCGTGTCGTGGACCATTGGGTATGGTTCGGTATTTCGCCTCTGATTTCATTCAACACTTGGGAATAGGAAATTCAGCGGCGTGAAATGCTCTTCCTTAAATCTTTCGGGTTTCTTAATTTCCCTATCCGCCTCTCTGCTGGTGTCTCTTGGCGGCTACGCCAGCCCTCTGTTTGCCTTTGTTGTTGGACGAAGACGCTCCTTCGCTTTCCCCTTGATTGCAATGTATTTCCTAGTCGAGCTCAACATCTCTTGTAGGTTCATTGGTGGTGATAAAGCGAAATAAGACTTCAAGTACCCGGCTTCAACCCCTGCTTTCAAAACTACTCATGACAACATTATCCGCTATACCCTCGGTCACTCATACACTTTGTAAAACCGCTCATAATAACTGCGAGTACCTCACTTTGCCGCTTTGTCGGACCTCATGTAGGTCGATATCGTCTTTTAGGTCCTCCTACCGACTTGAATTCTCGCTATAAACTTGTTGATCAGTCATCCCATGATAAAATCGATCCAGAGGAAGATCTGCGGATCCATGATGCCGCCCGATCTTGCATTGATCCCACAAATGCTATACACCAAGCCTCATCGCTAGAGTACACACATCCGATTCTTCGCTTTGAAAAGCGGATAGCCACCCGAGAGGATCTGTTGCTCGTGGTAGTTTATGAAATTGGGATAGTGAGTTCCTCCCACTTGGAGCCGCTTTGATATCTTTGGGATGAAGCACACTTGTTCCCAGTATCGGAACCGTTTAACACTCTTTGTTCCTTTCTCGTAATTCCTCTATCTGTTTTTTCATGATGCCTATCTCTTCCTCGATTTGGGGTTGAGGTGGGAGCGCAACATAACTTTCTTCAACTTCCGAGTCCCTGTCCTTCCAAGCGGGTGCGAACTCGGCGAGTGTTCTTGGTCGCATCTGAAGCTGCACCGCGATCGTCGATCGCGGGCCCGATCTACTAAGCGCAGATTTCCTACCCTCTCTAGATGTGAGGTTGCATGACTACTCTCCTCTATTTCGATCATTTGTGGTCGAACCGCTTTTGGAGGAATGAATGTGGGCTGAATCTCGGTTTGTGCGGGTTGAGAGGGTTGAATTTACTGGATTGACCGAGGAGGTAATCCTCTGCAATGAGTAGTGCATTTCCTTCCCGCATTTCTTCAACATATTCCATGTGCGCTTGCAATGCTATTTTATATGTATCTTGTTGTGGGGAGCTCCTCGGCTAAAATAGCTTCTTGTTCGTTAGTTGGGTTGGACGTCCCGCGCGATTCCTTTTCCTTTGCTTTTCCTAACCGCTTCCTCATGTATTTCACGGGCTTTAGTCCTTTCCGTATGTATGCTCGCATGTCGGTTGTGAGGCGGGGGTTGACATCTGCCCCATCTCGACATAACCCTTCGGCTAGCCTCTCCACGGGCGTGCTCGCTCCACGTGGCGATCCACGATTAGCTGCCTTTGCGGTGTTGCTGGGGTTCATGTTTTTCCCGCCACCATGACTTATGATTTTTGGGCGGGTATTTTTCGACTTCAGAATATAAGGTAACGATTGTTTGTATTTCCCAGGCGGTTTGCAACGAAAAGATGACTAAACTTTCCTTACTTGAAGATCTCAAACCGATGAAAAATCGTAAATCAACCTGGTACTTTATATGGACTCAAATGTGAGTTTGCAATGAAGTTGATGATCTCCTCTGTGCAAGTTGATCGACAGGCTGCAGATGATGATGACTTCGCCTGAGACACCGTGAAATCGTCTTTGTGGTGGAGTAAGTGATCTTCAAAAGCTGAATGATGATCGGTTTCCCGGTAACGGAGCCAACTGATGTTGCGTAAAACACCAGGTTTGCGGTAACAGTGTTTATCTTGAGGATATGAGGCTGAAATGAATGATTTCTCCGGTGTGGATAGGGTGGCGAATAAGAACAAGGCTGCCGGATCAGTTTACAAGATGAACAAGTTAATCTATCGACAAATTGGCAGAGTTTCTGTTTGTATTAGATTTATAGTTTAAAGCTTGAGAGAGAGAGTGCCATATTCTATTACAATGTGATCCCATATATATATAGGCTAAAAAGTAAGTCGGTTTACTGTTCATCGACAAGACAACCGAGAGTATATAGCTAAGTTAAGCATGCATGCAATACAAGTGTCCTAGCCACCAAAGTGTTGCCACCGGATTGGCCACCGATAAGCATGGCGGCGGCAATGAGTAGTATGGTCGAACAAATGAGCAATGAAGTAGTATGGTCGATCAATGGACTCGTTTTGCCTTAAGTATATAGGTAGGAAACACATGGAGAGAATGGGTCCGGCTTAATGTCGGCGGACAGGCCCCGATTTGTAGCTAGCGGCCAGAAGAAGCTTGGTGGCAGCGGCCAGCGGAGATAGAGGCCCATTATCTGTGTTGATGGGCTGAGATTGTAGGCCCAATATGGATGAAACAGGCCCCATTCCAATCCGGGTATATCATATTCCATTGGAAGAAACCAAATGAAACGTAACAACGCATTTACATCCTCTGAAGAAAGTACTAAAGAAATTACAAGAAATTCGCCAAAAGACAACAAGTCTAAAGTATAACAATAAAAACAGAAATTAAGTGCTTCAACGTCAAGGTCCTCAAACGTCGTCATCAAAGTCCTCCTCGTACTCGGATCTACCTGCTTATCTTTTAGCAAGCTATTCCCACCAAACCTTGATAAGGTCCTAACTTTCGGTGTTGAATCGACGCCCATTCATGACGATTCATTTGCTTCATTCGATCTTAATACCGTTAAGATCCGACTTAGATAATGGAAAAATCTCTCACTCTTCTTTTCAAACTTTCACACGAGGAGAGGGATATTGGAAGAAGGAAATTACGATTCAAAAGGTTAGGGAAACTAATGGGGTTTATTTTTCCTTAAATAGGAAATTCCCAATAATTAACATAATCCTTATTTTCCTTAAATACCCTTATTATTAAATAATCAGCTTTTTTTCCAAATATACATACATATTTCAATTTACATATATATATATATATATATATATATATATATATATATATATATATATATATCACAATATATATATACACATAAAATACTTTAATCAAGTAAATCATAATATTCCATTTTTCGCAAAAAAGACACGTCACTTTTTTTCAAAAGTCGGGATATTACAATAGTCTTCATAAGACTTAAGATCACAAGAATCGTGTCTTCAATTTTCTTTCATAAAGAAAATCTAAAGTTTACTAAATAGTTTATTTAAACTTTTGAATCATATTCAAAACATTGACTATTTAATTAACCTTCAAGCAATGATTAAAGAATTAAGTCGATACTTAAATCTTACATTTTTGAAAACAACCTTTCCAAAATTCGACGTGGTCATTCTTATTCAACGTTTGAATTAATTGTCATCGTATGACTGAATGAATCGTATCCAATATATGATTAATTCGTTGAAACCAATTTCTAGTGATTTAATCATATCGTGAGCTTCCGTTTTGACTAATAATTAAATCCTTAGAGCACTACATCAATTATGTGGTCTCATTGTCCTTAACTACTACAGTAAAATCTCTATAAATTAATACTCTTTAAATTAATAACCTCTCTAAAATAATATTTTTCTCCGGTCCCGACTTGGGCCAGTTCAAAAAATGACCAATTTCGATAAGATAATAAGATAATAATTTTTAGAAAATCCCTGTATAGATATACAGTCCCAATAATATCATAAATTAATAATTCTCCATAATCACAAAAATATATATGTTACAATTTTGTAAAATATGATTCTATTGTTGTCTGTTTTTTCTTAAAGTTTAAATCTGCTTGAAGCTCATCTCTAATCTTCCTTATTGCATCCAAAAGTTCGGGTGTGGTGCTTTCGAGCTGCATCAAAAAGTTGTTAAGTGTCTTTGATGCGTTGAGTGCTTCTTTACGTGTAACAGGTTCCAAAGGTGTTGTATCGTCTTCAACATCATCTTCAGCATTATTTTCAAGAATGGTATTTGCAATTTCTTCTAAGGTCTGGACCTCTGAACATGCGTCATTTTCATCCGGATAATCTAACAGGCTATTGACATCCATTTTATTGTGATAACCTAGATCATTAATCATGACCTCAAGTTCATGAATGTCTTTTTCATGAGTTGTTTGTTCATTTAAATTGCTTGAAACTTCATATGTTGAACGAATTTTGCAGTGTTTAAAACAACTTGCTACTGTTTCTTGTTTTACATTTATCGTCCAAGCCGAGACTGCATAATTGATAGCATCTAAAACATTAATCTTTCCTGGATCAGATTGTCCCAACTCATAACCTTCTAATATCCCACGGTAGAATCTCCTGCGATAGTGTATCTTGAAAGCTCTTATAATTCCAGCATCACAAGGTTGAATATTTTATGTCATGTTGGGTGGCAAGAAGAACAACTCAACATTTTGTAGCCCTTCAATGTTTTTTGGATGTGCTGGACAATTATCTACCACAAACAAAATTCTTCTGCCGTGCATTTTGTTATCAAACCAACGAATGTATTCATCAAAAAGGACACTTGTCATCCATGCTCTTTTATTTGCACGATAGTGACAATTCAAGCTGTTAATGTTAACATTCTTGAAGCAACATGGCTTTGCATACTTACCAATAATCCATAAAGGGATTTTTTTTCAGAGCCATCCTCATTGCAACAGATAACAACCGTGAGCCTTTCTTTGTCCTGTTTTCTTCCTTCAAGTTGCTTCGTAGCAAGAGAATGATCAGCTTGTAACCTGTAAAACAAACCAATCTCATCCATATTGAAAACATCTTTCATAGGGAACTGGTTTATTTTTTCCCTTATGGACTCCAATTTCTTCTCCATATCCTGTATATCAACGGAACCACGCTCTCCGAAGCGACGGAATGACTTAATACCATGTCTTAGCTTGAATTTCTCAAGCCAACCTTGAGAAAAGGCATGCTCCTGATCTTGTTGAGGGTATAAAAGTTTCATGGTGTCTCTTGCCTTCTCCAAAATTAGCTCTCCTGTCATATTAACACGGGCTTGGTACTGGAGAAACCACTCATAAACAACCTTCTCCATATCTAGAAATTTTGCTGGTTTATGCCGCTCAATATCCTTTCATTTTTCTAAGTTTTCCGAAAGATAGTCTGCTGATCGTTTCAGTGTATTTGATATTGTACCTTGACTAACTTTTAGATGAAACTTATCCTCGAGCCACAATTGGAGATCTTTCTGAGTGCATGAGGAATTATCTCTTTTGTACTCACATAATGATTTTCTTATTTCATCAGTCATTGTTGCTTTTAGACACCTTTTAGATGAGAAGCCATTGTTTGGTATGGTTGTTTTTTTTTATCTTGTTTATATACACGGTAGTACATGCTATCACTATTATACACTGAATATTTTTGTTGTAAAAATACAATGAATCAAATTAATGTATGTACACTGAATCTTGTATGTACAGTACATTGAATTTGTAACTAATATACATTGAATTAAGCATAATACATAAATTAGTACAGATTCATTCTATTTAAATTTATATAATTAAAATTTAATTTTGTTTGATATCAAAAACTCTCTATAAATTAATAATTATTAATATATCGATAAATTAATACCGCTCAAAATCAATAAAATCTTCCGGTCTCAACTATATTAATTTATAGAGGTTTTACTGTATAATGTACTTGCTCGTGTCATTGCTTATATTAAAAGGATTAAAATTACTTAATCATACTTGAGAACGTTTTCAAAAGGTAACGATCATTAATTTTGGTTTTAACAATCGAGAATAAAAGCATAGAAATAAAGTTTGCTAAAACTACAACATAAAATAAAGATAAAAGAGTGTTGTTGTTTATACATGCAAAATCAAAAGATGGTCTTTGGGATTATGATTTTGCTCCCACTAGTCAACTACTCCCAATTGACTTTCAAAAAATTTCCAAAATTCTTTAGTGGCTGGAATCCAATCTAATTGACTCGATCCCCGACGTGGGCCGATCGACCGGGTCAATTTCGACGGGTAGGTACTTCTTACCAATCGCGTCCAACGCGACTTCCAGTGGTTTGACTAGTCAACTCCTTGGCAATTCACATCGTTTATGTGATAGTCAACCTCATGTCTCTAAAATCAGATGGTCCTGACGTAGGCCAATCACCGCAAGATTCTTAGTCGAGTCGTAACCCAAGTATTCATGAGATCTCATAACGATCATATCTCGATAATGACGATATACCGAGGTAAGTCAACACCCGACGTGGGCCGATCTGTTGGATCTGAACAAGGGCTCTTCACAGTCACTATAATATTGGGAGACATATTTTTACTCGATTTTTGTTGTGGGAGTAATTTTAAATTAATTCACATAATTAATTTCGAATTAATTCTCTTAATTATTTTTATTATGGTCTCATTATGTATATCTATCTCTATAGACATACATCCTACACATTAATCTAGATCGTGTCTAGTTATGCATCTATCGTATCATATAAAATAAATACAAGCACAAAATAAATAAATAAGTAAAGTAACCGGTATGATCATGAACTTTTCCTAGGTGCGGTTTCGAATACAAACTGATGAAACCGTTGGTCACAATCTAAAGGTAGCTGCAACCGCCAATAGAATCTTTAATGCTCTATTCTCTAATGAGATCTTTATTTTAAATCTTTCTTTGGTTGTCATCTTCCGCTCCATTCTTGTTACATAAATTTTATCTAATAAAATAAATACACCCGCCACAAGCGGGGATCTAACGGGAATAGGATAATGCAGAAAATAAACTAGGTCACGTTCTTCATAACGGTCTAGGACAATTTTAAACCAACGAAAAATAAATCATTCACATCTATCATATTGGTCGAGTCCATGATCAATCGAGGTTCATAGAATCATATTATATCTGCTATATCTAATCCATACAATAACATTTTATGAAAAAGATAAAATTAAAAACTAACAACTTGCGTCTTAATTAATCGATTAGCGTTTAATCTATTAAATAATTTTATCTAATCAATTAACTAATTAAAATTTAATTAATTAATTGATTTTAATCAAAATAAAATTAATGGTTAATTTTAAACGATTTTATTTTTAATTTTAAATTAATTAGAACTATTCTAAAATAAATCAAAATTAAAATCCTGGGCCTTTTTCCAAATCTAATATTTGGAAAGGGCCTAGGCCTATTCCAAACAATGTTTGGAAATGCCAATGTTATTTTGATGCCATGTGGCATCCCAATGGCCCAAACTATTTGAACCATTAGTTAGCCACATGGCACGGCTAAACAAAGGAGATATTAATCACAACTATGAACCATATTGAATCACAAATACACAAAACAAAATTTGGAGATCCGCCAAAGATTGACGGTCAATCGACGCCCGGACCAGCCGTCGCCGCGCCAAGGTGGTTCCACCGCCGCCGCCAGTCGGCCGAGCACCACCCGATCTCGTTTTTTTCTTTTCGTGTATCGTCTTGCGAATAAAAAATCTTTCATCATTTATTTACGTGATTTAAACGATAAAATTAACTACGCAAATTAACATGCTTACTCCTTAAGCTCGAAGCTCGTTCTGCTACCACTCTTAGAAAATCTACGCGGGAACGCAACGGAATTCAAAATTTTATTTCCTTTTACCCAAGATCGACTTCGTTTAAGCAATAAACAAATAACCTGGTAGACGGTGGTTACCTTGGTTGATCTAAAAGATCGACGTTTTGACCGTCTAAAGAGAGCAGCGATGCACGGTGCTGCCCAAGCGTTCGGCCTCTACCGGTGATCCACACAAACAGCCCGCCGGAATCCCATCATGGATTGCTACCTGAAAAACTCGGTTGCTAGACCGACCTTTTCTCTCTCTCAAATCTCTCTATAAGAAGATCTATAATTTTCACCAGAACTATTAGCTCTTGGAATTGTGATGTACAAAAGAGCTAGTCAACCCCTTTCTTATATAGGGTGAGTGGCGCCACTTATGTCTCCCAATCTGATTGGGATTAGCTTCCTAGTAGATTGAGGAGAAAGAAAACATTTTTCCTAATAAAATATGGAAAGTATCTTTTATTGATTTATCCAATTTAATATTCAATATCTTATATTAAATATTTTCAATATATTGTCAATATCTTATATTGACTATATTTATCTTATTACCATAAATCTAATTTTCCAAAATCAATTAGTAGCTAATATTAATATTATGGTAATCTTATTAATTAAATTGCACAATCTAAATATATCTTATACACTTGTAAATGGCGCCTTTTTTCACTTATTTAGAAATTGAGATTTTCTTTAATTAATATAATACTATGATTAACTAATTTGTAAAATACATGTATATCATATATATACAAATTTCGAAATATATGTATCAACATACATATTTAATTAATCAACATAATTAATATCTTGTATTTAATTTATTCATAATAAATAAATACCACCATATTAATTTACCAAATTTAGAGTCATGAGATAAATTCCTTCCTTATTTGGTTATCAACTATAACCACATTTTAATCCGGCTAGATGTTCTTATGTGTGTGACCCGATAGGCTTCCGAATATGTTGGCCGTAGGCATAAAGTGAAAATTACGAAAATGCCCTTCATACCTAATGATCACGGGATAGTGTCTAGCAACACACCGTGACCCCCAATTATCGGAAGAGTCAAATGCAATGACTACTACCTTTCATGTGAAACAGTTACCGTGTAAATGGAATCTTATCGCTGTAATAATATCCATACGGCGTCGTCGTCAGTGTCAAGCATCAACGACCGTATCTTATAATCTGAATATCATGCTCTCTCGAAGTAACTCATTTACTTCCACTTTGCAAAGATTCACGCGAGTAAGACATTCCTTATAAGAAGGCCCTTTTGGATATTCACTACTACTGATAGGGTACGCGATTCCCGGACGACCAAACATGTATACTCCGCATGCTTAAGTATCACACCCAATCACTACCGCATGATCGCCCTATGGCTAGGGTAAACCTCAATAGTGTCAAAACTTGACAATCCACACCGTGATGCCATGTAGACTTCGGTCCTAAGGTTAATTACACAACCGCCACATAGTGTGACACTTAACGGTGTAAGTGGGTCAGTCTAACGTACGTATTCTCTAATACATGTCCACGTACAGTCCAAGTGTCTCTACATTTCGATAGACGAGATCTATCACTGCCCTTAAAGATAGAAGACATCTAAGACGTGCTAACGTACGCATTCTCTAATACACGTCCACGTACAGTCCAAGTGTCTCTACACTTCGATAGACGAGATCTATCACTACCCTTAAAGACAGAAGACATCTAATACATGCTAGCCTGTTTATACTATCAATGCCATGTTTAATAGTACATCACCTGCAGAGACATTTAAGTATCAAACTTATTAAAGTGATTAGAGATCTCATCAACCATAATCGCTTTATCATGGTTTCTATCATCACGATTTAATGCTAAGGGCGTTATCATATAACAATTCATCAAATATATGACAACAGAAAAAGCCATTTTTATATATATATATATATATATATATATATATATATATATATATATATATATATATAAAACATAAAGAAAGCATAGAAATGACCCGACCCGATCGGATCCGATCCAACCCGATTGGGTTTAGGACACTATTTCAACAGCATCTCCATAATGCTTCGAAAGATTGTTTCATTACGATATCCACCATTTTTTGATAGATTGTTGTATTACGCAATATTAATGGTGATATTTTGTCTGTTAATAAAACGTGTTTCTGTTACTGTTAGTGTGTTACTGTGTTAATGTAAACGCTGCGATAAAATTCGGCTTTCAAATACTAAGTCGAAAAGGTATCAAATGAGGTCTCAAAATGAAGATAAAAAAATATGAACTTTGGTGAAACAATTTTGATGATCGGTGTTCTAAATCAAAAGTTACGGTCGTTTAGAAGAAAAACGCTCCGGTTAATGCAAATATTTTTTCGGCTTTCAAAATTTATGTCGGAAGGGTATCGTATTTGGGCTCAAATTAAAAAGCAAAAAAAATACGAATTTTGGTGAAAAAATTTCGATGATCGGAGTTATAAGTGTTTGAAAAAAAAAAAAACCAAACCTGAAGCGGCGGAAGAATTGAAGGATATGCATATGCATGCGACTCTTTTATTAAATGAGGTATTTTTGTCTATCTGAAATTCTTTTTGTCATTTTTTCCCACTAAAAAAAAAGTGTCATGTTTATTCATTTTGTAATTTATTTTTTTTTTGTCTTTTTTCCCTCAGCCCCCCTATAGTATATAGTATAATAGTAAATAGTAGTATAGTATATACTCCCTCGGTTTTTATATATATGTCGCAGAGAGAAGAATCACACAGATTAAGAAAATAATTAATATGTGTATTAGAAATGTATTTTTTTATTGGAGATGTAAATGTTTTGTTGGTAAAGGAGTTTTTAGTATTGGAATTGTGTTTTTTATTGGAGATGTAAATATTTTATTGGTAAAGGAGGAAAAAGTAATAAATCTTTGCATTGGAAATGTAAAATGTGAGATAAATAAAAAAATACAAAAGCGAAATGTAATGATAATAAAAAAGCGGAGGGAGTAGTAAATAGTAAATAGTAAATAGTAGTATAGCATATAGTATAAGAAGTGAGATCTGTTTTTTTTTTTTTTGTTGGGCCTAAATCGGGAAACAATGGCAGGCCTTTTTTTTTTTTTTTTTTTTTTTTTTTTACTGGGAAACAAAAGCTGCAATGCAAAGGTCAAGCCCAAAAATAAACAAGCATTTAGTCTGCAAATTAGCATTAAGAAGAAGTTATATCCAATCAAAAAACCAAGTGTCGAGACCTCCTTTAGAGTCTCTCTTCTTCTAAAATAAATGGATAAAATAGAAATAGAAGAGATAGATAATAATGATGATGTACTATATCAGAGCGGTTACTAACAGCACGAAACCGAATTTTAAGTTGGGAGAAGTACACAGTGAGACCCATACCCCATTTCCTTTACCTTCCGATACCCATTTTCTCAACTTTTGATCACTCCCTACTGCTTATATGGAACATGGCCACGCTGCCGCTGCTCACGTGCTTGGGCGACACCCCAACTTTCAGGTCGGGATCTGCATGCACTGCAATGAGGCAGATTTGCATAGTGAGAACCTGCATGCAGCGTGGTTTTTTTTTTTTTTTTTTTTTTTTGAGATCGGCATCTTGGTTGTTGGAACCGGGAACATCCTAGCCTACACAACTACACATGGCGGTCATTTTCATAGTATTGAGTACTATTTCGGGCTGCTATATATGACCCACCTCAATATTCCGTTTACCTTTTGCTTCGAGACTAGTAACAAAGTAGTGAAGAAATATGTGCCAATATGTACGGAGGTTAGTTGGCATATAATGTCGAATTTGATTGTTCGTAAAGCAATTGGGTCAAACTTTATGTACAGGCCTATTAATTTTCTTTAATATCCCATGATGATTATTTTTGTAATTTCTTAGTCGTGTCTTGGTTTTCTATATGGAATATTTAGTGATACAACATGTTCCCTCATAAAGCTCCGTTGAAAATAACTATTGGCGCTCTAATTCAGCATTGCACGTTTAGTGCTTGTTGCATCTACTTAAAGTCTGAAACCGCTTTTTATCGTGATGTGTTGATTGGTTCTTCTTTGTGACCAAATTACTTGGATGAGTACTAAGACTTGTTTTGTCTATGCAGCGTCCTTCTGAAGGGCACCGTTGGCAAACAATTGCTATTGGAGTGGTTGAGCTCTCATCAGGTAGTATTGCCAAAATGTTGGGTATAATTATTTACACTTTACTTGGATATTGTCTTTCACTTTTAAATTCTGTTCTTGATATAGTGTATTTTGGATTCTCTTATGTTGTGTTCTTGAACCATATATATTATTGTGCAGCTATACGTCAATAAAGAGATAGCTATTTAGTTCAACCCTCAATATAGGGTGAGTAGGCTTATGGTCATAAGTAAATGTTAACAACAACTAAAACAATGTAGTTTTTATATCATTGGAAGAAGACAGCTTATCCGTTTGATTTAATAGGTGTAGGTTTTTTCACTACAACATTTGCTAATAAGAAATAGTTCCGAAAGGTTCTCAACAATTTGAATAAGTGGTGGATGTTTGGACAAAATTATCCCCCTAACCCATTTTATTTGTTTAATAAAATAACTCTTTTTATAAAAATCAGATATGTTTCACACATTTCTTAATATAAAAAATAAAACAATGCATTTCCGATAATACGGTTGTGATTGGATATTATACTGAAAGATTAATATCGTTCGTCCGGAAGTCGCGTTTCCAGATGGTATGAAATTTGCTTTTTTTGTGGTGCCTTTTTGCCTTTTTTTTCCCACATATCTTTAAGTTCAAAGTAACATCTTCAGACTAATCAAAAAAAAAACAAAAAACAAAAAAAAATAAAGAAGATTAGTTAAAAGTAACATCTTCAGACTAATCAAGATTAGTTAAAAAAGAGGGTGTGGGACGGATAGTGCTACATGCATGTATTTGTCATCATAAATATATAGCGAGTGAAGTGGTGATTACGAAATATGTGCTTCAAAGAATGCCTTAAACTCTTCCCTAGCCTTTAGTATCTTAGGAGTAACACTATTTGCTGGAGAAGCCGGGCATGATTCAGTGGAAGATGTGGAAAAACGGACACGACGTGATCAATCAAGAGACGTCTTCAGCAATGTTTCTCTTGAGGAACTTTTCTTCAGAACCCTTTTTCCTTTTGGTTCGTTATTATCGAAACCAAAAGCAGAAGTAACAGTGGAATGTGTATCGCTTACGCTAAACCGGATCATCTCTAAAGGTAAATCATAGTAGAGGTTATTAGATGCATCCTCTTTGTCAGTTTTGGTGACTTGATCTCTAAACTGAGAAATATCTGGTGGAACTATTCTGGGAAAACTGAGACTGAGATTGATGGTCAGTTCACTTAAGTATATTCAGTTCTGTGAAAGTTAGTTTGATGAATTGCAACTGAGTTTCTTCAAGTCGTCGATAAAGTTTCCGGTCTGTTTGCGTTATCTTGATATATAGCCGAGTTCTACATCCGGGCAACGATTACAAGTCCAGGAAGTCAGTTTTTGAAGCTGGGTTTCGTCAGTGGATAACAATTGGGCTGAGGTCCACATCTGAGGTATTTATGGTAGTTCCGACAAAGATCTATGGCGGTTAGGGTTTGGGACTTGTGTCTATAAATACCAATGTTGTTATCAATGCAATGTGTGTCATTCAAAGTGTTATTCACACACTTGTGAAAACCTTGTAATTCTGTGCATAATAAATATCTCCTTTTCTGTCCGTGGAGTAGTCGGCATAACGCCGGAAACCACGTTAAATCATTGTGTTCTTCTTGTTTCTGTGTTTATCAATTCCGCCATTCTTTAACGTTTGCATTGCTATCTGTGTTTGTTTCTTTCTTAAACTGCATATTCCTATCTGTGTTTATAACAAACTGGTATCAGAGCGCAAGGTTCACGATTCAGAAGTTACAGGTGAACATAGTTGATTTTCACCAAGACCGGTGACCGGTGCTAGGATTTTATGATCAAAGGTTTGTTCTTTAATTAGAAGGATGTCAGCAATGAACATGAAGATTGATAAATTTACGAGGAGGAGCGATT
The DNA here is from genome assembly GCA_026214975.1 of Gentiana macrophylla. Classification (NCBI taxonomy): domain Eukaryota; kingdom Viridiplantae; phylum Streptophyta; class Magnoliopsida; order Gentianales; family Gentianaceae; genus Gentiana; species Gentiana macrophylla. The sequence goes on along the minus strand of JAOBSW010001182.1, from coordinate 8,159 downwards.
TGATTTATGGAAAATCAAGATCACGGGCCTTGTTAAAGCAACATGGATTGTGGACTCCTTTATCGGTAGAGGATGCCATTCTGCAGATTATGCGATCTGGAGGAGAAAGCACATTCAACCATCATGTTGTGCTTGTCTGATGATGTTATCATAGAAGTTTCCGAGGAAGACACATTTGCCAAGTTATGGTTAAAGCTTGAAAGCTTGTATATGACTAAGTCATTGACCAACAAGTTCTTCTTGAAGGCGGCACTGCTCACTGAGGATGCATGGGGGGGCTCAGTTGAGAGATCAACTTGATCAGCTGAACACAATATTACTTGATCTGAGGAATATTGATGTTAAGATTGAGGATGAAGATGTTGCTTTGATTTTACTGGTTTCATTACCAGCTTCCTATGAGAACTTTGTGCAGTCTTTCGTAGTTCGGAAGGATACAGTTGCTTTAGAGGATGTAAGGTCATCTTTACATGCCAAGGAGCTAAGACATAAAGCGTTTGAAGCAGACCAGTCAGTGCGGGACTGATAGTCGATTGTAGCAAGGGAAAAGAGCACGGTTAGTCTAGGAAGAAAAGTTCCAAGAAGACAAGGTCCAAAGGCCCTAAATCCACATATGTCTGTAATTATTGTAAAGGGCAAGGACATTGGAAGTCCAATTGTCCAAAGAGGAAAAAAAGCAAAGAGAGAACGATTCACGGCACAAATTGTTGTAGCGGTGAGCATGATTCAGATGAGGACATGGTCCTAGTGGCGGAGAGTCGACACATCAAGCTGATGTGAGGATTACGGACTCAGGGCATCCTTTCATATTGCCCTCACAGAGTGGTTCTCAAAGTTATCAAGAGATAGATGGTTGATGTGTGATTTTCAATATAATCACTAAATGGTACCGCAAAAGCACGGCTTATCGAGTAGTACTTAGGATGTCGATCCCATAGGGACTTGTAGTCAATCACCAAACAATTCCTGATTTTTATTAGCTAGACGAATCAAATTCTTGGAGGTTTTTATCTACAAATCCTAAAATTAAATAAAATAAAGATAATATAACTACGAGCCAAGAACTTCAAGATTTAGGTAATAGAATTCAAGATTTAAAGGCATGGATTTCGGATCCACCACGGCTTTGTCTATACAGAATTTCAACAATCTTTCTATCAATATGAATCTTCCAATTATCAAATATTACACGTAAACATTCTTTCGAACTATTATCGTGATTTTACCTAGTTTTATGGTCATATATCTATGGCAAACATCAAGGTCCTGCAAGGTAGTTGGAATTGGCTCGATTCGATTGAGGGCGAGAGGATGGAAGATTACAAACTGAGTGAAGTTAGACATGTTCCACAAATGACCAAAAACTTGGTATCTCTCGAGTTCTTTGGACAACGAGGATTGATTTTAAGGGAAAGTGGTGTCTTGAGTGTCTATAAAAAAATCGATTGAGGTTCTCAAGGGAATCAAGAAAGGGACTCTGTATATATTACAAAGAGTCGGTTGTTCTTGGTTTTGTCTTTGCTATGGCATCACCGAGATTCATCGATCATAGCTTACAAAGCTGTGGCACATGAGGCTAGGTCACATTGGTAAAAGGGATCTGGGTTCTTTCTCACAAAGATCTTCTTGGGGTGTAAGGTCAAGAATCTGGACTTTGTGAGCATTATGTGTTTGGGAAGCTACATAGGAGCAAGTTCTCAAAAGGAATACACAATACAAAGTCATCACTTGATTACATTCATTCTGATTGTTGGGGGCCATCAAAGGTGGAGTCATTGGGTGGTCACAGATATTTTGTGTCCTTTATTGATGACTATTCAAGGATGACTTGGGTGATACTAATGAAACACAAAAGTGAGGCATTCAAGAGCTTCATGCAATGGAAGGCTCTAGCTAAAAATTAGTTGGGGAAGAAGATCAAGAGGCTTCGTACAGATAATGGTCTAGAATTCTGCTGGACTGAGTTTGATACATTGTGCAAAACTGAGGGTATTGCCAGACATCATACAGTCGAGAATACTCCTCCGGCAAAAATGGTGTGTAAATGAGGGATGAATCAAACTCTTCTGGAGAGAGCAAGATGTATGCTTTCTCATGCTGGTTTATCAAGGAGATTTTGGGCAGAGGCTGTTACCACAGCTTGCTACTTAATCAACAGGAGTCCTCACACAGGGATCAGTCTCAAAACACCAGTTGAGATGTGGTCAGGTAAGCCTACAGATTATTAAGTTCTAAGGGTATTTGGAAGCACAATTTACTATCATGTCAGTGAAAAAAAACTCGAACCAAGGGCCAAGAAAGGAGTGTTTGTGGGGTATGGTGATGGATTAAAGTGGTACAAATTTGGTCATCGGCTGAAAGCAGTCATTCTCGGCGAGAATCTGATTTCGATGAAAATTCTATACTCGATTCATCGAGTGGGGAGGATAATCAAATCGAAACTAATCTTGGCGAAGCGAAGCGGCGATGAAGTGGAGCTTGGTGGAGTCGGTTGGAATGCAACAATCAAGCCCGATCCAAGTCGGTTTTCATCGATACGGTTGTTGAACGGGCCGAATCAAGCTTGGTCACCGAGCAAATGTCGCTTGAGCGTCAAAGCGAGAATGTGGAGTCGACAAAGTATAGGCACAAGTCGTGAGCTAGAAAATCCAATGTTGGGATACCTCACAGAAGGTATGGGTTTGATGATATGGTTGGATTCTCAATTCAAGTTGCGAGAAAGAAGTGGATGGTTTTGAACCTTCTACTTACAGGAAGCAGATGACATATTACGAAACATCTCAATGGCTTCTTTGCCATGGGAGATGAAATGGAGTCATTCTTGAAGAATTGGACTTGGGATCTAGTTAAACATCCAAATTGAAAGGAGAGTTGTTACTTGCAAATGGATTTTCAAGAAGAAGGAAGGGGATAATCGAAGGCGAAGAGTTAAGTATAAGGCACGTTTGGTTGCAAGAGGGTTCAGTCAGAAATAAAGGGTGGACTTTGATGAGATATTCTCACCAGTAGTCAGACATACTTCAATCAGAATGTTACTAGCAATGGTGGCACAACAAGATCTTGAACTTGAAGCGATTAGATGTGAAGACGACTTTTCTACATGGTGAGGTAGACAAAGAGATATACATGACTCGGCCTGAGGTTTCCAAGTTCTTGGTAAGGAAGATCTTGTGTGTAAGTTGAAGAAGTCCTTGTATGGGATGAAGCAAGCTCTAAACATGGTATAAAAGGTTTGTGATTATATGATCCAGTTGGGTTTCAGAGGAAGTCCTTATGATTGCTGTGTCTACAACAGTCAGTTGGAAGATGGATCTTACATCTATCTTGTGTTATATGTGGATGACATGCTGATAGCTTCAAAGAAGAAGTCTGATGTTCAGTATCTGAAAGACCTTCTCAGTGCTGAGTTTGAAATGAAATATTTGGATGCAGCCAAGAAAATTTTAGGGATGGAGATCTGGAGAGATAGAAATCAAAAGAAACTATTTTTATCTCGCGAGGGCTATATCTGAAGATTTTGTCAAAGTTTGGCATGTCAATTTGCTAAGCCAATAGATACTCTATGGCATCAAATGTTCATTTGTCGATTTCACTTCACAATCAGCGAGAGGAGAAGGAGTTTATGTCAAGAGTTCCTACGCTTAGTGCGGTTGGCGATCGATGTATGCCATGGTGTGCACTGAGGCTGATCCGCTCGAGCGATCAGGTGTTGTCGGCGGGTTTATGGCTCAACCTGGAAAGGAAAACTGGAAAGGCTGTGAAAAAAATGTTCGGTACCTTAGAGTACGGTGATGTTGGTCTCATTTATAGAGGTGATCTTGGAAACGATCACGAGATCTTGTGATCTTGATTATCAGGTGATGTGGGCGATGAAAATCTATGGCTGGTTATGTTTTCACATTGGGAATTCGGTTGTCAATTTGGAAAGCAACTCTTGAGCAACAATGGCTTTATCAACTCTTGAAGGCGAGTATATGGCTCTTCTTGGAAGCGACCAGGAGAGGTGTCTGCAGTTGAAGGGACTAGTCATTGATTTGGGGCTACATCGAGGATCAAGCTAAGATTTATTCTGCGGCAGTTTGAGTGCAATTTGTCTAGCTAAGGATCGGAGTTCATCATGAGAGAACCAAGCATATTGATGTGAGGTATCATTTTAGAAATGAGAAGAGGTTGTAGTGAAGAGGGTTGTAGTGAAGAAGATCGGCACCAAGGAAAACCTCTTGATATGTTCAATAAACCCGGTTCGGCAAAGCAAGTTTCGGTTATTATGCGGACTTCTTTGAATATTCAAAGCTTGTAAATCAATTACGGATACTTAGTTGAGGACGAGTCAACTTGGTGGATTACGAGGAGAAGTGCGTGCTTGTACATCCACGGCATTGCGAATGCATCGGTGCAAGTACATCGATTATGCGATGCGGTGGCGTTGAATGTGAGTTCAAGTCAAGGTGGAGATTTATCGAGTTTGGTGACTTGATCTTTAAACGAGAAATATCACGGTGGAACTAATCTGGGAAAAGCGGGGCGAGATTGATGGTGGAGTTCACTTAAGTATGTTCGATTCTGTGAAAGTCGGTTTGATGAAGTGCAACCGAGTTTCTTACAAAGTCGGCAGTGAAGTTTACAGTGCTTGCGTTATCTTGAGTATAGTGAGTTCTACATCCGGGTAATTGATTACAAGTGCAGGAAGTCGGTTTTTGAACTGGTTTCATCACGGTGGATAACAATTGAGCCGGGGTCCATATCTGAGGTATTTATGGTAGTTCAATAAAGATCTATGGCGGTTAGGGTTTGGGACTTGTGTCTATAAATACTAATGTTGTAATCAATGCAATGTGTGTCATTCAAAGTGTTATTCACACACTTGTGAAAACCTTGTAATTACATTGCATGATAAATATCTCATTTTACATCCGTGGGTAGTCGGCATAACGCCGGAAACCTTCTTGTTTACTGTGTTTATCAATTCCGCCATTCTTTAACGTTTGCATTGCTATCATGTTTGTTTCTTTCTTAAATCGCATATTCTAACGTGTTTATAACACTCTTCCTTTTCATCTAATATTGGCGATGATCTCTATGACCCACACTCGAATTTCTCCATTGAAAACCTCTTTGAAACTACATGTCCATGTTGTTTGATTCCTTGAAATTCATAATTTCTGTTTGGTTGATGTTGATGCATTTTGGTTCTCATCTGCTTTGCCTTTCCAAAACCTGGTAGAAACAAGCATAATGCACCACATTTTATATTTTTGAATCATCCTCCTCCCAATCGTCGTCGTTTGTTTATGCTTGAATCTTGTCTTTATAATCCAACTCAACTTGATTCTTGAGGCGAAGAGGCGATGATGCTTTCCTTGTTGCTCACGTGTTGAGATAATTTAATGTTTTTGAGACCAAAAGGTCAAATCTTCGGATGGGCGAGACGCTCTTCCTTCGCCGTCCACATGACTTACTTCTACTTAGAGCGAATCTCTGTAATCGTTCGGACACTACAAAAGGACCTTTTTCGTGACAAATCCATACTTTTGTCACCAAAGCTTTTCATGACTAAGCGGTGAATTTCTCACCAAAAGGTTTTTCATGCGACAAAATTTTTGTCACCAAATAATGAATATTTTATCACTAATTAAGTGTTTATTTGTCACCAAAGGTACAAACACATTTTACATTAATGGTTAATATTGACAAAAGTTTTGTCACTTTAGAAGTCATATTTTAATAATAATAAAAAAATAACAATAATAAATATTCAAATAATAATAATAATAATAATAATAATAATCTACAGATGCTATATACAAGAAATACCACATAAAAGAACAAAAATTAATAAACACTAAAAAAATATTAAACAAATATTAACAATCATTTTTAAAGGTACACATCTTAACATCCATTATCTAATAAAAACAAAATATTAACATCCACTTAAAAAAATCAAAAAAAAATCATCAAATAAGTTAAATAATTGATAATAAATCATACACCTTTTAGATCACCCTGCTCAAATAATAAAGATTTGGAATGGCCATAGTAAAAACCATATTTCAAAAAAGATTTGGGCTCATTTATACCACTTAAAAAGACATTAATGCATGAACCAAAAATGATAACTCATGCAACTACTACTACTCCAATGTAATTAACTCACATCAGTTGTTGGAGGTTGACCTTTGAGCCCAACTTTTGAGATGATTTTCTTAATCCCTACCAAGAATGCACCACGACTTTGTTCAAATCGATCAAATAATTAAAAGGCCCCACACCCTCACCCAAAAAAAACCTCTTTCAGCTCATTTAAAAACAAGCAATGAACAATGAATAAATTGTATTCAATAGGACAACGAAGAAAGTACCGGGTGCCAAGATTACGTTGTTCTCAATATATATGACCATGCTTCGATGGTGAGTCATATGGTGGTTCTCTCACCTTACGAGTTATAACAGAGATATACACTTGATGAATACTATCACAAAATAAAAGAAATGAAACAATAAAAATCACATCCTTATGCTCTAACAACGAAAAATGAAGAGAATGCGATTAGCATTACGTGACGTCTTTAGAAAAATATTGAGATGATTGTGAAGTATATAGAATGAACCGATTTTGATAGAATTGAAAGAGAGCTTACCAAAGAAAAGAAAGTGAAGCGGTCGGGCTTATGCGAGAGATGGAAACATGGTGCACTTGCGTTATCCCTTCAACTAAAAGGCTTAAACAATGCGATAACAAGCATACAAAATCTTAAACAATCTTATGATGTGCAATACACAAGCAGACAAGAAACAACACAACGCCAAGAAACATTTATCCTCAATGAGTAAACATGATACATTTCACGAAAATAATTTATCAAGCATCCCGATTCTTAAACAAACTCGAAAGAGAGACTTAAACATAGAAGCGAGGATAATGCACGGAAGGAGTATCTACAGAGGTCTTGGACATACATAGGCCCGACCTCATCTAGATCAAACAAAAGAAGCATGACCTAAAGAGCAGATAAAAATACACATATTTACCGGTCAAAGATTATAATCTGTTTTGTTGCCTTGTGAAGTTGTCAATACCAACTGTCAGTTGGATTAAGAAGAAACAAAAGGTAAATCAAGAAAGCAAGCGATTCTCACAAATTATGGACCATGCACTAACTAATCAATAAGTACTACGATTAATGTTAACATCTATCACTATAAATATCTGAGACTCACTTGGAATCAAACCTAATGCCAAAAGGATACCAAGCAAAACAAATGAAAAACCTAAAGCTCAAGACTTGATATAGACTAAAACAGAGGATGCAAAACCTAAAGCGAGAAAAGCATATACACCATATGGCATCAGTACTCAACCAATTAAAAATGAAAATGCCTACAATTTCAATCATCAAGTAGTATATATGCATTAAGAAAATACCTCTTCATCCAATTATCCTCCTTAGAAGGCCTACGGTCACCCCCTCGGTTGAGTTTGCAAATGCATGAACCTTGATAACACGTCTTGCGATGATGCGGAGAAAAGCGAGTAATTTGATAAGAAAAAAACACCTACGCTATAATAATACAGTACAAGCAATTTTGACCATAAATATTGATGAGATGGGCAATTCTTAACATATAAAACAATATTTATGGGCAATTCTTAAACACATATTAAACAATATTTATGTTCAATATATTTAGTTCTAAGACTTACATTTGCATTCATCAAGTGCCCAAGCAAATAACTAAACAAACTAAATGACTCATCAATAGTACCTTGTCTTGGTTGTACATCCCTGATATCTTTGACGATGAAAATCGGGTAAAATCTTGAAGAATGGTTGTCTGCAAATCAAAATTATCTTGTCTGCGATCTACAATAGCAACAATTTTCAATCGGTATCTCGAGAAAATGAAAGTAAAATATCAATCCAAGATATGCACTAAAGAAAGAAGACATGGACCTTTAGGTCATCGTATCTTTAATTATGCAAGTACAAAAGTTCTTGAATTGAGAATAGTAGTTATTCGGCTTTAGCAATCAAAATAGTTTGTTGTTCCATTGCTTCATGAATAGCAACCTTAGGCCACATCATCCAAGCTATTAGCATCATTAATAAAACTTTTGGGAAAGAGATCAACTAATAAATATTTTTAGGGTAATGTAC
>JAOBSW010000241.1:0-71726 GCA_026214975.1 Gentiana macrophylla | reverse complement strand
AAAAATCAAGAAAATCCATCGGATACCCCTTTCTAAAACAAAAAAATCAAGAAAATCCATTTCGTATCAACCTTCTTAAATGATTTCCTAAAAAAATGTTCTATCAAATTGAAGACAAATATTTTGTGACATTATTATTGTTATAAATTGGTGTAGAGACCTAGCTTCTCACAAATCATAGAAGAAGCTTGTGTTTGATACATTGACATCAATCGAAAAAAGAAAAAAAAACATGAATAAATATTTTGCAATTATCGTTCTTTGTGTATTCATGCTCGATTCTTCTATGTCCATCATAGGTGAGAAATTAAATTTGTACATTTACATGTTCCCATCTTTGTTTCTTTAATTCAAATATTTTAATAAGTAGATACACTGAGTATATGGTTTTTTAAGTGAGCATCGCCTCTTGAATTTTATTTTCCTTGAATTTTATTGTTAATGCATCAACCGAGTGTACAACAATACTTATCTTTCAATTTCAATATGAAAATACTGATCTTTTTCTCTTGGATTTTTGTTCCACAGTTAGAAAAGATGATAACTTTTGCCTCGGTATTAGTGGCTATCCGCATCCATGTGGACCAAATGGTGACAAGAATTGTTTTGCAGGTGAAAGGCCGGACACAAAAATTGCACGTGTGTTAATCTTCCGATGAGAGCTAGCAATTGTTTCTGTTATCATCCTTGTACCCCACCACCAGAGTAAAACAAAACAAATTATGAAAAATGTGTGGTGTTAGGCATTTTTGTTTAGCCTTTAACCTTGAGTTGCCTTGGTTAATTGAATGATCGTTTCGCCTATTTCCCTTTTCAAATTTATCCTTTGTTTTTATTTTTAATTTAACAGGTTTGGATCTATGTTGATAGTTACCGTAAACCGAGAATAATGCATGTGTTGAAATTGACCCATCATTTAAGAATCATCCTTTATAATAGAAGAATGATTTATAGCACTTGCATCAGTGTCTCTGAATAGAGTCTCAACTTTACAGACTCCAACATCATTTACAGAATCTACACATAAAAGTCACGTATGTACTAATCTCTACTCTTCTGAATAATAAAGAATCAGAAACCAAAATAATTATGACATATTTACAAAAACAAATACACATATAAATAATTTATTGTCTATTATTATAGTGATAAATATTACCTTGTATGGATATTCAAAATAAGTATAGAAGATCTTATTAATAAAATATTTGTAGAAATCATTTTTTGTGACTCGAAATATATATATATATATATATTTCCATTGCTACACCACCGACCTGCTACCACCTCCTGCTCCTACCACCATTTTTACATTAATAAACCTTCATAAACTATTACCGGATAGGTTAAAAGGCCACATATTCCGAAATGAATTCAAAGATAATGGATCTTCTTTTCTTTTTAGTTTCATTGTAACTTGAATTTTCATCTTAAATCAGACACTTAATACCCCTCCATAAACTGCAACTCTTCACAACATCATGAAATCATGTTGTCAAAGGGAAATGATTCCGTAACACAAGCTTCTACACATCCAAGACTCAATCATTTTCATCTTCGGATAATGATGATGCCAATGAAGGCCGCCATTCTTTCCGACGAACACTCACTGGCTGTTCAATACCACTAGCCCTTCATTGACAGAAGTGGGAACGAAAAATATATAAATAAAATGCATAAAATGTTTATGCTCATCTTCCACAGTGGCAATTTTTTCTCTTTCAGATCCTACATGTTTCAACCGCTCCTCTTCATTCTAATGCAAATGTCCCAATTTTTCCGGCGGCGCGGAAAGGGCAGGGGTTGTTTGTAAGATTTTAAAAGTTTAAAGACTTTATTGTAATTATTAGGTTATAGTGTAAGATATTCACATATGTGGTGCTTCAAGTAGACATTTTAATATAGTAATTACAATGTGGTGTATTGAGTATATGTAAAATCGCAGTAGTCCGTGGAAATCGCCACCTGCGCCAAAATTATTTTTAGGCCCATTATATTAGTAAATCAATGTGTAAAATAAATGCAATTCATACACGAAATTTAAAAATAAAAATAAAAATAAAACCATGACAACAAATCACCAATAGCAGAAAGGCTTACAGAAAGCGATTAAGCAAAATTGAAAATTAAACTTTGATCAGTAGTCAATTTGGATGATTATATAACCAACATCTATATGCACCTTCATCATGGGGATTCTTTTTAGAGGAAATTTGGAAGAAGAAAATTCTTTTTTAATGGTTTATATATATATATATATTGGAGGAGGAATGAAAGAAGAAGGTGGAAGCCTCTGTTTGTGTGGTTGTAGAATTATAGTTTTTTAAATTAATGATAAATTTACGGTCTTTTTTACATTACCATAAGTAAAAGCAACATTGAACTCACAAATTTAAAATTGTGTGCGTGAAAGGACCGTGAGATTGGGCCGACTGCTCACATCTAACCTAAACTAAATCTGTGTGTCACGAATCTTTAAAAATCTACACAAACAATATATTCTACTCTGGCCATTTTTACGGCGGCCCTTAATTATGGTATTTGGGGGTGGGCAGCGCTGCAGCCTCAGTGGCTGAGCCAGACAGCCTGTGTAAAATCACTGTGGTGCTTAAAGTAAAATAACATATGGAGGTGTGGTGCTCTTTAATTTTGGTGCCCAAGTAGAAAGAATGTGGTGCCCTTAAAGACACCCATCTAATTAACGATAAAGCCCAATCTCATTGTAAAACTTCCATTGCTACTTCTAAAAAAAATCGTTGCTGCTTCATTCCTCTCAAAATCAATTCGGCTTCCCAACCTCAGCAGCCCTTCAAGATGTGTGTATGGGTTCCTTGATGGATTGATATCTTTTCCAATGTTCAGTCGATTGTATGAAATGTGAGTTATTTGATTGTATGAGTGAGTCATTAATATTTTGTTGGCTTTTTTTATATATATGTTTTTTTTTCTGTTACCGGAAGAGGGGAATCGGAGGCGGCGAATGAACCGGCGGCGCGCTTAGAATCCACAGGATTAAGAGCAGCAGCAACAACTTTGATCAGAACTTGATCATCATTGATTTGAGGAAGTTGTACATCAGATTCAAGCTTCAGCTCTTCTTCAATTTTACCGTATTGTTTATAAACCCAAGCTTTGATTTTGGACGGTGTAATCGACGGCGGCAGTAGCCATTAATTACTGTGATCTCTTTGTTTGCTGCAAGAAGAAATTAATTTAGGGAAAATGCTACATATTGATTTTTGGTGCTTCTTATTTCTTAATTCGAATATTGGTGCTGACTATTTATAGGGAAAATGCCATTGATTTTTTGTTTATGGTCACTATTATATGTCAATGCTATTTCAAATGGAATAGGTAGGGATAATCTTTATTATATTTTTGTTTATGGTCACTATTCATTGTTCGTCATGTCAATCTATATGTTCATATCTGTATATATCATAAAACAATTGTGGTTTTATTTATATGGTTCAGGTAGCAGTTTGTGCAGTATTTTTGGTTTTTTTTTTTTTTCCTTTCATCGGCGTTTCTCCAGGTAGCGGCTGCGTAGGAGGTTGCTCCAACAATATTTTTGGACATGTGTGCCCTTTCGATAATTATTTTTATATCTTCTTTTAGGGTGTGTTCCGATCGACTTTCTCTCGGTAGAATCACTTTAAAGGTTCTTATTTCAGTATTTTCTCAATTTAATACTTTAACGTGTTGCGTTCAACCTGTTGTGTTAGGTGATTGTGTTCGCTCACTAGAGATGGTTTCGGTTCTGGCAGAGAATGACCGTTCGTGGACATTCATATCATGTTTTTGTGAAATTGCGACTGCACAGGTGAGTTTGTTTGATTTTTTTACAGGGGTTTTTGATATAATTTCATATGTGGGGTGTTGACAGAGAATACGAGTTTTATGAACAATGGTGATGTCAGCATTGAGAGATGTTATCCAGCTCTGCAATGGGTAAAATTGTGATTCCGTCTTTTGGTAACCCATAGATTTGAACTCTAAACTTTTAAGTGCATTTCCGAATATATGTTTGCACAGTTGTATCCCTATGAGGATTAGTGTTTGGTCCTTTGAGACGAATATGATGTTCTACCTTTTTAGCAATGCTGCGATGAGATGAAAATTGCTGGAATGTGCCACAAAATAAGACCATGGTTTTTTCCTCTTTTTCTGCATTATGTAAACTTCTTTTTGTAGAAGAATGTGGGTTTTGGAAAATCGGTGACTACAATTGGTCATCAGTATGCCATGCTCTTTTGTTTCCAAGTTAAATGAAGAGTAGGGACACATAGTAAATGTAGCAAGCAGGCTTTCATGTTTTCCGTTATTTGATGAGAAGTTGGTTAAAGTTCATTTCTTTTTGTTGTCAGGTTATCATAATGTTGTTGCTACTGTGATTTAGCAACGGGACAATGAGGTATGAACGCATTCTTTTTTCAACGGGAGGATAAACAGTTTGAAATAATGAGATCTCCATTCTTAGTGTTTGTATTGTTTGTAGAGATGGAGATATTGAAATTTGTGCTTTGGATTACCGGAAAGGTTAATGAGTCTACAGAATGATCTTCTGACCATTTCATCTTCATTTAGCAATGCTTCATTTTTTAGTTACCTGATGTCACTTCCATGTAATATTGAGAAAAAAAAAAAAAAGAGGGGTTGGTTGTTGTGACCATAATATCGTTTTTTCTATGAATAATATCATTTTTTTTATATGTTAGTTTCTTTAAACACAACTTTTTTTCAAAACATATTATTTTTCTTCGATGTTTACTTTTAAATTTAACGTTCTCCGTGCATCGCACGGGTTTCCTACTAGTTTTATATACCCTTATAAGCTGCACTAGATTATTCTTTTTTTGAAGGGGCGTAAACTTTAGACAATTGTGAAAAAATACAAAATAAAAATAGAAAGAAGGACTAAATCCAGTGGAAAAAACAATTTTAGCTAAAAGGACAAAATCCTATTCCAATGAACATTTGTTTTATGGCGAAAAAGACAAATTGTTATTTCGTACAAATTTTTTTTTTTTTTTTCTTTCATTTTTTCCAAACGAGGAAAGCTTTCATTAATAACATATTAGTTTACCCTTTTTATATATAAAAAAAGTCATAAATAGACTCTCCTACTCACTTACAAAAATAGATATATCTTTTTATCTAAGTTTGAAAATCCATAATTCTTTCAAAATATTTTTTATTTTTTCGTCCTCTTTATTTGATATTTTATTTGATATATTCTTCTAACATCATTTTCAAAGTCATTTTCAAAATAAAAGAAATAAAAAAGTGGTTTTACGTTGCGGAATTTTTAGTGGAAACCGTGTTGCAACGAAACAATGGATTTGCGTTAGTTTCCGATTTCACTGTAAGGAATAGCGAATTTCTATTGATTCCACTGTTTTTCCATCGATTTCACAGTTTTTCGTCAATTCCACAATTCGCGACTTAATAGGTATTTTTGCCATAATTTTTTAAATTTGTCTTTTTCTCCCGTTTTTTTCCTTGTGTCATATATTCTCTTTTTCCCTCTTATCTTGTCCGACGTTCCCATGCCCCTGCATAAACTTTGTTTAACACTATGAAGTTATGTGCAATTCATACGTAAGTGTTTTTTACCGAAACAAAATTACCACATACAATGAACATATATAACCTACACTGCATCTAATGGAACTCGAACTCAGGACTTCATAGTCAATGAGCCTCAACTTAACCACTTGTAAAGCCTCATTGGCACTTAACATAACCGTTCTTTAACACTAAAGTTACTGATCATAATAGCATATATAATCGTTCTTTGACACTATAAAGTTACTAATCATAATTTTCTTTAGAGGCGGTGGGCCAGAAGGACAAGATAAGATTGAAAATGATGAAATATGACAAGAAAAAAAGACACTGATTGAAAAGGACAAAAAACAGGTAGATGTACAGAAACACCATTGCTTAAAAAAAGATCCTTGACGGATATTATTTTATTTTTCTTTTGGAAATTTCGGCAGCAATAGCTTCATAATTAATGATGGAGGAAAATAATTAATTCGGCAGCATTAACTTCGCAGGCACAATTAATAATGAAGGAAATAATTAGGAAGAAAATAAGGAAAATACTTAATGAATGAGTTGACAATTAGTAGTATCTTATTTGTGTGTCACTACATGTATATAATGACAAGTACAAATCTTTTTCGATTTTAACACATTTAAATTGTCGTAACTACATGTTCTTTATGTGTGTTAGTACACATTTTTTTGTTGGTAATACACTTAATTCATTAGTTGTTACTACATAATTTCCTGCGTTAGTACATGTATTTGGTAGAGTTGTACTATATATTTTTCTATGTTAACTACATATTTTCCTACGTTAAATTTAAACCTAATATAAGTTCTTACTTCATATGTAGTAACTCATTTACTAACACACATGTATATTAATTTACTACTTATTAATATATCAATTTTTTCGGGTGTAACTAAGTGTATTAGACTGTCTGATACTAATCTAATCTAATGTCTGTTACTACATGTTTTTTTGTTGTGACTACATTCTTTGTATGTGTGTTTCTACACATTTTTTTTGTTGAAACCACACCTAATTTATTAGTTGTTACTACATATATTTTCAGTGGTACAACATGTTTCACAGGTATTACTACATTATTCTTTGGTGTAACTACATATATTTGGTTGATCTGTATTACATATTTTTCTATGTTAACTACATATTTTTCTACATTAAATTTCAACCCAATATAAGTTTGTGCTCAACAACATGTAGTAACTCATGCACTCACACACGTGTATATTAACATACTACTTGTTTCTTGATGTGATCCAGTTCATGCTCGGAGGATACCATCATTCGTGCTATTTATGGATATTATTTAATTAATTAGGAGGTGGTTTTATTTTATATTGGATTTTTAGCACTTTATTTTATTTATTCTTTTATTAGCCAATAGGAACATTTCGTTTACTAAATAGGAGATATAAGCGCATTTTTAAGTGGGAATTTCTCCCACATTGCTTAGATGTTGCTTTTCTTTTGGTTGTAGCGTATATAAAGCAAACACTAATATTCATTCTGGAGACAATTATTTTATGAGAAATCAAATTATTGAGTTTTACTCAACCAAGTCATAAGGCTTGAAAATCACTTGAGCAGTGAAATTTTCTTTGTCGTAGAAAGTTCAACCCTTTGAGGATTTACCAAAGTTGTGAGCATTTGTTGGGCGTTCTCGCCTCTACGATTTAGTTGGATTACTGCGGTCTAGGATCATAGGCTCGTCATTGTTCCCCTTAGTTACTTCCTTCTGGGCAAAACATCGATCCTGCCTCAAACCTAATCACATCGATTAGTAGCAGAAATTTCAAAGAACTTCGGTGAGCAAATATCCTTTTATTATTGTTTTCCTTTATTCCGTATAATTCAAAACAAAAAGTCTCTGTTCTTATTTGTTCTTGTTTGGTCGATCAGCATCATCATCATAAAAATAAAAAAAAAAAACTTTTCCAGCCTTCTTTCTTGCTCGTTCCTTGCACCTTTATATGAAATAAAATTTCTCCTTTCTTTTAATTTTTTGCGTAACCTGTTTGTGACTGAATTTGCTGCGACTTTTGCCCTATAAATTCCTATTTGACTTTGATCCAACTTTTCCATAGTTTTTATTTCTGATTGGATAAAAAAAAAAAAATCAGCCCTAGTTGTTCTTGCTTGCGTATCATCGTTGAAAAAAAAACAAAATTTGCTCCTGTTTTCTTTCCGTCCAGCAATTCCTTCAAACCTCAATTTTGATCTCCGGTATGCCTGAACGAAAGTATTGATATCCTGTTGATATTCATAATTGCAAATTTACTTCAAACTTTGTTAAGTAAAAAAATAAAAAAAAAAAAAAAAAAAATCCCAGAAAATCTGCCTTCAACTTTGACCCATCATTATCAATTTGCTTTGTTCCTGATTGGTTAAAACAAAAAAAAAAAAAAAAAAAAAAAAAGAGAGAAGTACCTTATTTTATTTTTTTTATTTTTTTATTATTATTATTTTTTTCCCCAGCAAGAGTCGGTCAATCAAAAAAAAAAAAAAAAAAAAAGAGAAAGTGTCACATTTTGGACGAAAATATCACACCCAGGTGTGAAAATTTTCACACCCGTGAAATATTGCAGTCACCTAATTTCATTACTTTTTCCGTGTCTTTTGCTTCTCACCTTTCTTACTCACATTAGCAACTCTTCACACACCATCCCACTCATTTCTAGACCTTTTCTCGGTCTGAACACCTAGTGTCCCTCTAGAGAGTCGGTTTTGATTGCTGTTTACTTTCGCTTGCTCTTCTGGTTCGTTGACAAGGGTACTTTATACGACTTAGAAAGAGGGGAGTGTAAACACGAGAGTTGTGAGGTAATTATGGGGCTGCCATCATTTAGTGGTGCACCTGATGGTGATGCATATTTTTACTGGGAAGCTGAGTTAGAGCACTATTTTGCACACTATAACTATTCAGATGCGGATAAGTGCTACTTTGCACCACTTCTGTTCACAGGGAAGGCTTCGCGATGGTGGACAGAATTAAATTTTTTGAGTCATATACATAAGGTACCAAAGATTAGTACATGGAATGCTATGAAAAGAGAATTGCAATGACAATTTGTGCCCCTTGTTACTTGGCTAGAGTGATGCTTCAAAAGAGGAGGATGCGAGGATAGAGGAAGAAAGACTCGGATCCTAGGATACTCGCTAAGTGGAAGAAGCAATCTGAGCGAGTCACGCAAGACACGAAACAGTTTAAGAAGAATAATGAACTGCTTTGGGCTAAATCTCCATGAAAATGTAAAGAATTGAAAGATGCCATGAGCACACGCCACGAGGACACTATTGCAACCGTTGAGGTGGAGAAAATTCTTGATGAGAGGTGCCTCGTCTATTGTGGATGAGGTTATTAACAAGGTGGAGGCATTGGTTGGCGTTCATCGGGTTGAGGCATCCGAGTTTATAGTTGATGATGATGATGCTTACGTGGTTGAGATGGTCATTGCGGATGCGGAGACACAGTGTGGCCACCGTTGAACCACCATTGTATTGTGTTGCCCAGCATTTTTTCTTTGCGGCAGTACGTTATTATCCCCACTTGCGGGTACCACAAGGTTATTGGATACACCCAATGCCGCCCATATATTGCATTTGGATGTTCTTGAAATTGTTGCTGTGGCGGACAATTTGAAGCAAGCATTTGATGATCCATATTTGGAGCATCTTGATGTCTCTCATGATTTGCATTTATATGATCATCTTGCTCCATACCATGGCTTCATTCACCATTATATCCACCCACGAGGCCGTTGGGCCGTTCGCTTGAAGTAATCTTGTCGACCGCTCAACATGCTATTGATTTACGAGATGTTTGTTTGCTTTATCTTTGATCCCGGCGTACCATTGGAGTTTATTTTTATTCTCGTGATGTTGTGCGTGATGAAGGTCCGTTACATGACATCCTGTTGATTCGAGGACTAATCCTTTCGAACCGGAGGAATGATGTGATCCATTCATGCTCGGAGGATACCATCATTCGTGCTATTTATGGATATTATTTAATTAATTAGGAGGTGGTTTTATTTTATATTGGATTTTTAGCACTTTATTTTATTTATTCTTTTATTAGCCAATAAGAACATTTCGTTTCCTACTGGATAGGAGATAAAGCGCATTTTAAGTGGGAATTTCTCCCACATTGCTTAGATGTTGCTTTTTCTTTTGGTTGTAGCGTATATAAGGCAAACACTAGCTATTCATTCATTCTGGAGACAATTATTTTATGAGAAATCAAATTATTGAGTTTTACTCAACCAAGTCATAAGGCTTGAAAATCACTTGCAGTGAGAATTTTCTTTGTCGTAGAAAGTTCAACCTTTGAGGATTTACCAAAGTTGTGAGCATTTGTTGGGCGTTCTCTGCCTCACGATTTAGTTGGATTACTGGAGTCAGGATCATAGGCTCGCCATTGTTCCTTTAGTTACTTCACTGGCAAAACATCGATCTGGTTCCAACCTAATCACATCAGGTTAGTAGCAGAGCTTCAAAGAACTTCGTGAGCAAATATCCCTTTTATTATTGTTTTCCTTTATTCCGTATAATTCAAAACAAAAAAGTCTCTGTTCTTATTTGTTCTTGTTTGGTCGATCAACATCATCATCATAAAAATAAAAAATAAAAACTTTTCCAGCCTTCTTTCTTGCTCGTTCCTTGCACCTTTATATGAAATAAAATTTCTCCTTTCTTTTAATTTTTTGCGTAACCTGTTTGTGACTGAATTTGCTGCGACTTTTGCCCTATAAATTCCTATTTGACTTTGATCCAACTTTTCCATAGTTTTTATTTCTGATTGGATAAAAAAAAAAAGAAAATCAGCCCTAGTTGTTCTTGCTTGCGTATCATCGTTGAAAAAAAAACAAAATTTGCTCCTGTTTTCTTTCCGTCCAGCAATTCCTTCAAACCTCAATTTTGATCTCCGGTATGCCTGAACGAAAGTATTGATATCCTGTTGATATTCATAATTGCAGTATTTACTCAAATTTTGTTAAGTAAAAAAAATAAAAAAATAAAAAAATAAAAAAATCCCAGAAAATCTGCCTTCAACTTTGACCCATCATTATCAATTTGCTTTGTTCCTGATTGGTTAAAACAAAAAAAAAAAAAAAAAAAAAAAAAAAAAAAAAAAAAGAGAAGTACCTTATTTTATTTTTTTTATTTTTTTATTATTATTATTTTTTTCCCAGCAAGAGTCGGTCAATCAAAAAAAAAAAAAAAAAAAAAGAGAAAGTGTCACATTTTGGACGAAAATATCACACCTTGTGGTGTGAAAATTTTCACACCCAAAATATCATAGCCACCTAATTTCATTACTTTTTCCGTGTCTTTTGCTTCTCACCTTTCTTACTCACATTAGCAACTCTTCACACACCATCCCACTCATTTCTAGACCTTTTCTCGGTCTGAACACCTAGTGTCCCTCTAGAGAGTCGGTTTTGATTGCTGTTTACTTTGCGCTTGCTCTTACGGTTCGTTGACAAGTGGTACTTTATACGACTTAGAAAGAGGGAGTGTAAACACGAGAGTTGTGAGGTAATTATGGGTTTGCCATCATTTAGTGGTGCACCATGGTGATGCATATTTTCTTGGGAAGCCGAGTTAGAGCACTATTTTGCACACTATAACTATTCAGATGCGGATAAGTGCTACTTTGCACCACTTCTGTTCACAGGGAAGGCTTCGCGATGGTGGACAGAATTAAATTTTTTGAGTCATATACATAAGGTACCAAAGATTAGTACATGGAATGCTATGAAAAGAGAATTGCAACAACAATTTGTGCCCCTTGTTACTTGGCTGAGAGTGATGCTTCAAAAGAGGAGGATGCGAGGATAGAGGAAGAAAGACTCGGATCCTGTGGGATACTCGCTAAGTGGAAGAAGCAATCTGGCTAAGCAGAGCACGCAAGACACGAACGGTTTAAGAAGAATAATGAACTGCTTTTGGGCTAAATCTCCATGAAAATGTAAAGAATTGAAAGATGCCATGAGCACACGCCATGAGGACACTATTGCAACCGTTGAGGTGGAGAAAATTCTTGATGAGAGGCTGCCTCGTCCTATTGTGGATGAGGTTATTAACAAGGTGGAGGCATTGGTTGACGTTCATCGGGTTGAGGCATCTGAGTTTATAGTTGATGATGATGATGCTTCGTGGTTGAGATGGTCACATTGACGCGCGAGACACAGGTGGCCACCGTTGAACCACCATTGTATTGTGTTGCCCCAAAGATTTTCTTTGCGAGTGCGTCATTATCCCCACTTGCGGGTACCACAAGGTTATTGGATACACCCAATGCCGCCCATATATTGCATTTGGATGTTCTTGAAATTGTTGCTGTGGCGATAAATTTGAAGCAAGCATTTGATGATCCATATTTGGAGCATCTTGATGTCTCTCATGATTTGCATTTATATGATCATCTTGCTCCATACCATGGCTTCATTCACCATTATATCCACCACGAGGCCGTTGGGCCGTTCCTTTGAAGTAATCTTGTCGACCGCTCAACATGCTATTGATTCTGAGATGTTTGTTTGCTTTATCTTTGATCCCGGCGTACTACCATTGGAGTTTATTTTTATTCTCGTGATGTTGTGCGTGATGAAGGTCCGTTTATGACATCCTGTTGATTCGAGGACGAATCCTTTCGAACCGGGAGGAATGATGTGATCCGCTTCATGCTCGGAGGATACCATCATTCGTGCTATTTATGGATATTATTTAATTAATTAGGAGGTGGTTTTATTTTATATTGGATTTTTAGCACTTTATTTTATTTATTCTTTTATTAGCCAATAGGAACATTTCGTTTCTGGCCAATAGGAGATAAGCGCGCATTTTAAGTGGGAATTTCTCCCACATTGCTTAGATGTTGCTTTTTCTTTTGGTTGTAAGCGTATATAAGGCAAACACTAGCTATTCATTCTGGAGACAATTATTTTATGAGAAATCAAATTATTGAGTTTTACTCAACCAAGTCATAAGGCTTGAAAATCACTTGCGAGTGAGAATTTTCTTTGTCGTAGAAAGTTCAACCCTTTGAGGATTTACCAGCATTGTGAGCATTTGTTGGGCGTTCTCTGCCTACGATTTAGTTGGATTACTAGGTCTAGGATCATAGGCTCGTCATTGTTCCCCTTAGTTACTTCCTGGGCAAAACATCAGATCTGGTTCCAACCGGAATCACATCATTTCTGTATCAATCCTTAGTACTTGGTACGATATTAATAATTTTTTGGGGTGTAACTACTTGTATTAGACTGTCTAGTTCTAATCTTTTTCGGTGTAGCTAGCAACACCTCACATAATCAATTTCACTATACACCTAATCCACACAACGCAGTTACACAGAGTAACACGTAGTCACATCAACATCATACATTGCAGTTACACTGCGTAACACGTTGTAGCATCAACATCATGTAGAAAAATACATGTCGTAACACATGCCTTTTTCATCATTTAGTAACACCACTATACACACTCTATAAGATGTAGTAGCACATAATGTAATAGCACAGTGACAGTCCATAAATGAAGTAACACGTATTTCACAGTGGTTTCATGAACACACTTAGACGTAGTAATACCACGATCCAAACACCCTCAAACGTAGGATCACATAATGTACACACTAAACCCTGAACCATAAACCCTAAACCCTAAACCCTAAACCCTAAAACCCTAAACCTTAAACATGAACCCTAAACCTGAACATTAAACCCTAAACCTGAACCCTAAACCTTAAACCTGAACCCTAAACCCTAAACCTAAACCCTGAACCCTAAACCCTAAACCCTAAACTTGAACCCTAAACCCTAAACCTGAACCCTAAATGCTAGGTCAGGGTTCAGGTTTAGGGTTCAATTTTAGGGTTTAGGGTTTGGCTTTAGGGTTTAGGGTTTAAGGTTCAAGGTTAGGGTTTAGGATTCAGGTTTAGGGTTTTGTGCTTAAGGTTTAATGTTCAGGGTTCAGGGTTTTGGGTTTAGGGTGTGCATTATATGTTACTATGTTTGAGGGTGTTTGCATAGTGGTGTTACTACATCGGAGGTTGTTCACGGAACCAACGTGAAATACGTGTTATTTCATATGTGGACTTTCACTGTGACACTACATTATGTTTAACTACATTCTTTGTATGGAGTGTGCATAGTGGTGTTACTAAATGATGAAAATGGCATGTGTTACAACAGGTGTTACTAGAGGATGTTGATGTTACTACATGACTAGTAGTAATCCAATCAGGAAAAAAAAAGTGCAGTAACACACATACAAAGAATGTAGGGGGAAGGGGCCACAAGGACAAAAAAATTAATAAATTGGTCTGGAAGGACAAAAGTAACATTTTCATGATTATAAAGGACAAAAATCACAATTGTTACTTTAAAATTGTTACTTCACGTGTTAATGTTACATTGTGTTTCACAATTGTTACTTCATATTTACTCTATTCCACATTTGTTACTTCATATTTGTTACGTCATCATTGTTACTTTTGTCCTTATTAAATTACAGTTTCTTTCTATCCCGATTTTTTGATAATTTTGTCCTTCTGCACAAAAATCTAAAGAATGTAGTTACAACAAAAGACATGTAGCAACAGGCATTAGAGTAGATTAGTACTGGTCAATCTAATACTTGTATTTACAAAAAAAAAAATTAATATAGTAACAATTAGTAAATATTGATATAATAACAAGTAGTAAATTAAAATGAGTTTTTATTTGTTATTTATAAAATGGGCTATTTTCGGGTATATATATTATTTTTTGGAGAAGATTTACCATTAATTTCGATTAATTAATGTGACAGCATTAATTCATATTAAATATAAGATGAATAAATTTTTAAAAAAAAGGGAAAAGTGTCTGAACAACATTGAATAGCAATTAATGAACAACATTGCATAGCAATTAATAATTCAGGAAAAGATTAGGAAAATAATACTAAAGGGTATTATTGAGTATTCATTATTTTTTATCCTTTACAATCAACATCTTTTTTTTTTTGGGTCCTTTTTACACATATTAGATTAAAAATGGTTATTCACAACCTTTTCCTTATTTTCTTTATCATTAATGATCAATCATTTTTTCTTTTCAATTGTAATCTCGGAAATTTAGACAATCAATTTTCTTATGACGCAATGCTCCAAAAAGAGAAGAAAAAAAAGGGGAAGAAAAAAAAAACACACACTTAATGTTTGCACTTTCACTTATGGCTTTAGTGATTGAAAATATTCATATCACTTGTATGAAAAATTAGGAATGTATTTTCACTATAACAATTTTTTCTTCATTGCTCAAAAATACATTTTTATCTTTAAGAAAACGTGTTTTTGGTATCTAGTAATCCCTTGTATTCAACAGCAAAGCTATTTCCATTTAGCACCACTTTGGATCTCAGCACCTGTTGAAGGTTCATTTCTACGCAAATTCGCAATATCTTGCTCTCGTTGTTCTACATGTCACCACATCAACCTTACCAGGTTTGCCTACCCTACGAGCCAATTTTAACAGAAAGTCTTCGTTTTCGAAAAGTTCCAAAGGTACGCCACAAAACCTTACCCACACATGTGTAGAAAGTATCGTTTGCTTAGATGGCCGGAAGAATGGACGTCATTTCATAACTGTTAGATAGTGACCTTGTACAGTCCATGGTCCCATTGTTAGAGTTGTTTCATAATCCACTTTGTTAGCAAACCGAACCACATAGTAGTAGGATTCCAAATCGACAATGTCCAAATGCACGGGCGAAGCCAGATTTTCATCTTGGGTGAAATAATGGACTATACCGAATTAAATCGGGTGGATTTGGATTAAAAATATTTTATGGAACAAACTAGACTACAAAGATTTTATAGTGTAATATTTTTTTTCCCGGGTGGGCTTATCCCCCCTTAGTCCCATGCTATGATCCGCCCTTGAGTCCAGCCAGCCAGAAGTGCACCACAAATTATGGAGTCTCTGTTGAAGAATTTTAAAGGATATACTCAGGCCAAGTACTTTCACAATGACCGCTCTCCTCCACGGATACCAGAGGTCGACGCACACGCACTCCTCTGCCGGAATTTCGATTGGGTCGTCATCGGTCTCGGTTCCTCTCCAGTCTTCTACAATTTTTATAAAATCAGCAATATCTCCTTCATCTTCCCCCTCTCCGGTATAGAAATCAGAATGCCGCTTTGGTTCCTTTAGTAACATGGTTCAAAGTCTCGGCCGACTCGGCCCTGACTCGGCCGACTCGTCTCCGACTCGGAGCATACCGGTACAAAGTTGCGGATTCATCTCGGTTTAGACTTGAATCGGGTACGTATCGGCCAAACTCGGCCAATCTTGGCCAATCTCGGCCGAGTCAATCCGATTTAAGTGGGAACTTTAGTGATTCGATAGGAAACATGAAAAAAGATAAAGCAAAAGCAATTATACACAATATTCAGCCAATTTTGACAATAAACTTCACTCCAAAAGCATAGTAGCAGACAAAATCTTTACTATTTACTTCTTTGTAGAAGAAATAAGACTCGCATGACTTTGTCGATTGTCGAGAATCAAAACAACTCACATACCTTCAATAATTATCCAGTTTTCCAGCCTCTTTAAAAGGAAAAAATCATACACAATTATCATAAAGAAACTTCACAACCCACAACACAAATTTTGATTCACCACAACTCCTCCATTTTTAGTTAAATTTCTTCAATTTTGAAGCATACAAAACCTAATTAAATCCACGATGCTAATTACCTGCACAAAGAAACAAAACCAAACATCAAAACCACAAATACGCATGTTAAAACAACAAACAACCACAAATACTCACGTTAACGTAACGCGACAACGCGTATTTTGTTGTATTTAATCAAAAGAAATGATCTTGATGATTGTTTTGGTACATTTTGATGTTGTGTTTAGTTATTCATATTTTTTTGAATTTTTAGATTTTTTTCAAATTTTTTAAAGTATTTTATATGGGAGAAAACCGCCTCGCCAAACAACGATCTGGAAATCGCGATGAGTTATGTGACTCAATGGTCTCCGAGTCGGTTGCCGAGACCGCGACTTTGAACCATGTTTAGTAAATCAGCCCCTCCACGTAGTGACCATGGCGATTGAGATCCTCTCGTTGGTGTTGAATCATCTTTCCATTTATCCGCACTCTTGCAGTGAATATCGGATTCTTCTATGGATTGCCCTATGTCATCGGTTTCCATAGCAGCCGAGGGCTCCATGGCTGAATTTAGTTGGAAAATGAAGGAATTAGGCATTCGGCGGTCAAATCGCAGAGCCTGTATCCCTTCTCGCAAATCAGTTCTTTTGCTATTGGCCAATAAAATTATGTAAAGTTACAGTGCTAGCTTCTTGGTGTAGCAAACGTTGGTGGAAGGTGTCCCCACTTATGGGACTCAAAAATACCTCGAAAGATTAGTATCATGCAATAGTATCGGAATACCTTGCGAAAGTAAAATATATATATATTTTTTTGGTGAGTTTACGGAATATATAGTATCTAGTACATTTGCTTTTTTAAAAGACCTGTACGTTTGAGAGAGCATTTTTTAAGATCATTTTCGGGCCAACTGCACACACGAGCTGTAACGATAATAGTGGCACATGGTGATATTTTACAATATTAGAAAAAAAAAACCACTGAAATAGATCGACTAACGATAATAGTGTCACTCATTATATCAATCGTAGGCTCGTAGTAGCATGTCCGTTACGGGCGTAATAATACATCATTGATCATATATAGTCGGATCAATATATCAATCGGTTCAATAATATATCATAATCCATGATGTAAAAAATATATGGTTTAAATTGTAATGACACAAATATTAACCGTTTTCTCCGATATATACCATTTTTTCTATTCATTCTCTTTGAATAGGACTAAATTTTATCAGTGCTTATATCCATAGTCTGTAACTTGGCAGTATCATACATAGTGTACTGAAGTGTATTTTCAAAACAAATATATATATATATGTATATGTATTTTCAAAATGATCTATAAAAGAAGACCTTCTAGCTTTGTAAGAATCACACATCTCTTCTTCTCTCTTATACTGCAGAGCACTAAACATAAGAATTTCTCCCAAGTCCCAACTGTTCTTTCAATTCAAGCTCTCAGTTTCTTCAAATTCATCCTTTTTCTTTTCCTTTCAGCATAATCACACTAAACAATAGAATGAGGTCAATAGAACTAAGTGACATAAGTGTAATCCAACAGGAGGCAGAAAGGCATGAAAACCAACAAGTATTGGGTGCTGATGAAGATAGGTTTAGCTATCTCGATGACGTGCGGAGGAGCTGGCTCCGTAGGCCGGAACAAAACCAAAGGAGAATCAGAATTGGGAGGCCATACAGATTGGCATTGTGCCTTGTGGTGATGGTGTTGTGCATCATTGCCGTGCCGGTTATAATAACAAAGGCGTTACCGAAGCATAAGGCCCTGCCACCGGTGCCCGACAACTACACCGTGGCGCTACATAAGGCGCTGTTGTTCTTCAACGCGCAAAAATGTCGGTTTGCTTAAGCTGCATTTTTAAATTTTCTTATTCTTCTCCTTCTAGCTATTTCCTTATTCATTTTAACGTGAAGAAAAATGTTCCATTTGAGAACTGAAGTAGACGGGAAAAAAAAAAGACACTCACATATGACTGGTTGATACAACACAGGAGTAGTACAAATTATATCTCCTTGGAATTTTTATTTCTTGAAACAATTAATTTTGTCGACAACTAATAATAACAACTATAACAAAAAAAAGGTGTAGTTATTTTAATTCGTAGAATCCTGTTTGAATTCTTTAAGCTGGATTTTATTAATTAGTGTGCTAATACTAATTTTATGCATTGTGAAGCTGGGCATTTGCCTAAAAGCAATGGGATACCATGGAGACGCAGCTCCGGGTTGGAGGATGGGAAGGTTGAAGTCAAAGAAGGGTTAGTTGGTGGGTACTACGACTCGGGAATCAACATTAAATATCATTTCCGATGTCGCTTTGCTATTACCATGTTGAGTTGGAGTGTGCTCGAATCACGAACACAAATACCGCTCAATGGGAGAGTATGACCATGTCAGGGACCTCATCAAATGGGGAACCGACTACATACTCTTAACTTTTGATTCCAACGCTTCTAGTATCGATAAAGTTTACAGCCAGGTAGATTCAAATGAATTATGAAAAGACTTCAATGTTTGTAGTTTAATTGAACAAAAAAATTAAATGATTTTTTTTCTTAACAGGTTGGTTGGAGAGGGGATAGATCGGGTGTAGAAAATGATGAAAGCTGTTGGGAGCGGCCTGAGGACATGGATTATAAAAGGCCAGTCCAAACGGCACATTCAGCCCCCGACCTAGGTGGGGAGATGACTGCAGCACTAGCTGCAGCATCCTTAGTTTTTGGGGATGACTATGCCTACTCTTCTAGTCTCATCAAAGCTGCCCGAACTATGTTCACCTTTGCCCGGGATAATGGCAGGAAGCAAGTGCCCTATTCATCCTATGTCATTAATAGTGATGCTTCCTACAATTCAAGCGGCTTCTGGGATGAGCAAGTGTGGGGTGCTACGTGGCTATACTATGCCACCGGAGAACTTGAATACCTCACAATTGCTACGGATCCACAATTAGCCAACAAGGCAGAAGCGGCTTCTCCAGTCCCCAATCTACGGGTACTTAGCTGGGATAACAAGCTACCCGCGGCGATGTGCTTTTAACGAGGTTTAGGATATTCTTAGGCCCCGGTATCCGTGACGAGGAAGTCTTGGCGCTACCATAAAGCCATTGATCGTACAATGTGCTCATATCTCCAGCACTTTCATGTTTTCAATTATACTCGAGGTATGGCGTTTCTGTTTTTCAAAATTTGCACTATTCTTAATTTCAATCCTTTCCACAAGCTAATGCTTAATTAATTACCCTTTTTGTTTAGGTGGATTGATCGAGTTAAACCATGGAGATATGCAGCCACTTCAATATACAGCGAATACCGCATTATTGGCATCCTTGTATGCGGATTATCTGAAATCGGCTGAGTTACCCGATTGGTTGTGTGGAGATTCCCCTTCCTGATTGAAACACTTAAAAATTTTGCTTCTTCTCAGGTACTTACATTATTATTATATTTTTATTAAATTTGTTAATTAAGCTGTTTAATTATCCCAGATTTTGAGTGGTACTAATTAGTATTGTATATATATTATATTGAATGCAGATGCAGTACATATTGGGAGCAAATCCTATGAATATGACTATATGAGTTATCTGGTTGGCTATGGGAGTAATGGGACTGAATTTCCAAAGCAAGTACACCACAGGGGAGCTTCCATACCCAATAATGGTGTCAAGTACTCTTGCACAGCCGGATTCAAGTGGCGTGACAACACAAATCCAAACCCTAACGTGATTATTGGTGCATTGGTTGGAGGAGTCGACAAGTTCGATAAGTTTGTTGACGTCCGGTCAAACTACACGTACACGGAGCCAACCATTGCCGGAAACGCCGGACTCGTTGCAGCCCTAGCCTCCTTGACAACCAGTGGTGGCTCCACGGTTGACAAAAATGGTATATTCTCCGCGATTCCTCCCTTTTAATTAGCCTCTGCCTGCCAGATAGCTCACCGGCCGCCACCATTAAGAGGACGTGTTTGTTGTATTAGATGGATATGCAGGAAAATTTGGAACCTTCTTTGATTGCTAATTAATCAGTAGTTAATTTGCTTGTTGTATTTTCTCTACTGTTGAGTGTTAGATTGCTGATTTGGTAGAATTATGTTGCAATTGAGATGCATTTATGCACAAATTAAAACTGCTACTTCTTATGCATTTGTTTTCAGAATATGTAATCTTTCTAGTAGACAAATTAATATGTATTAATTTGATTTGCGTTAGTGCCTACAATAAATCAGCTATCTTCTGCACTGCATGGTAGCTTAAAATTTAGTTACTATTACTAGTGGTAATGTTTACGCCGTGCAAGGCACGGCGTGCCCGTTAAAGTTGTAAACGTAGAAATGGATGATATTTTTATAGTCATAGACATGGTACAATCATGGATTTTTATTAACATGAAGCCATATAATCCAAAAGATACATAAGTTTGGGTACCATAAGTCACAAAAGATAGCGGAATATAATCATTACAAACACTTATAGTTATGTATATTACTACACCATTAAACATTATTGATGACAAAAGATAATGGTGGTAATATACTAACTACATTCCCCACTACATCAAAGTTTGGCTTTTAAAAAGCATACAAAACAACCATAACTGCATTATTATTACATAAACATACATCAACTCTTAATTTCCCTTCTCCTTGTTGTCTTCTTTGTTCTTCATTTTCTTGGTTGGACTTTCAACTTCATGAACCATGGGTGGAATATCAACTGATCCAGTCCCCTTCTTTGGAGTAGCTGTTGGGATTGTTGTAGGTATAGAACCAAACATTAAGGTTCTTTTGGAATGTGGAGGCTGGATACATGCGTCATCCTTTGACTCAACTGAATCGGCAATTTCTTCGAGGACAGCTTTGGTTGTGGGGCTGAAAAATTCGGTTGTTTCTTTTGTTGGTTGTTGCACCACATGCGTTGCTGATTGAGGTTCATCTGTGTGCATCTCGGTAGTTTGAAAGGCAAGAACAGCTTCTTCTGTGTACAATTGCATAACTGTGTAGTTTTTTTCAGCCATGAAAAATTTCAGAAAACAGAAAACTTTCTTTCCAAATATAGCTGCTTCTACTTCCTTCATCAATGGTTGACCCTGTAAAACAGATCGTGTATAAATTGTACTTGTAATGTAATGAATATTTCAACTAACACCGTAATAGAAGAATGCATGTGTAACGTAAAATAAAGAATGTAAGGCTGCACAAGTTGAAAATTTAGTGTAATTATAACGGTGTGATGTTAGCTCATCTGTGGATACCGAAAATGTAGAGTAAGCATTTATTTGACTATCTTATAGCTATAAAAGAAAAGTGTACGCTGAACGTAAAGGATGTAATTAAAACAACATCGTTAACATTCATGCTTTGAATTCTATCATTTTAAAGTCTGTTCATATGGAAAAGAAGAATAAAAGAAAACTATATTTCCCTTTTACCATCATTCTGATAAGGCTGCACAAGGGGAAAATGTAGTGAAATTTTATAGGTATGATGTTACCTCATATGTGCAACAGAGAACATGTAGATTAAGCATTTTTTTTGGGTATCTTATGGCGATAAAAGAAACTTATATTGTGTAAAGTAAATCATGTAAGTAATAGAACATTATTAACATTCATGTTTCAAATTTTATAATTTTAAATTCTGTTCATTTTGAACAGAACTATAGCTCTACACCTATTAAACACATAGATAATCAATTGACTACTATATCATTGTCTAAGGTAACAAATGCATCATTTTTTCCTTTAAATAGTACAATGGTAATCAAGAGTTATGTAAAAAATGAGGGGAAGGCACTCCCCAGTCCAGAAATCATATTCAGAACAAAGAAGACAAACTCCGTATCTACAAACAGCAAAAACCGGAATTAACTATATGTAAAAAGCATACCTTATTATCTGCTTCATAAAGCTGATTTGGTGTGAATTCAGTCAGTTTTTCGAAATGTGGAGAGAACACCGTAGCAGAAAGTGTTCCAGAATCATCAGTTAAGTAGACTTCCATACGACCACTGTAAAATTTCGAGTCCATAACGTATTACTAATTATTAATCATTGTTATTTTGTCAAAAAATCTAATAACCCAAAACATTTACCGTGCAATGATCCTTGTGCTTTGACCGCAAGAATTACACGTAAAGTTCCAGTTTACTCTTCCTTTAAAGAACTTTTTGCAGCTTCCACATATACTTTGCCATAGTTTATCCTGTCCAGGCATTAACTGCAATTTTCCTACAACCCAGGCTGCCTTGAACTATTCAAAGGACAGACAAAACATTATCTTTAATACCAGGAGAACACAAAACAATCTTTTCTACTACAGATTTCTATTTATATACCTCTTCAACATTGGCGGTCACATCTTTGATCCTGCGCAGATATGAACTTCTTGGTGGCGGTAGCAATATTTCAGCATCATCATAAGCTTTATTCTTCAATAATTCAGCAATCTCCATATCGTGCTCTCTATACCTGTTTACAGTTTCATAACGCAGAATTGCAGATGCATTTAGTTTATCTGTCTGGTGGTAAAAAAGAACAGCAGAATCGATAGGCTAGCTTGATAACGTGATTTATTCATGGCACAGTTACAAAATCTATTTTAAAGAACCTGTTTGCTGAAAATGCATAATCAAGATTGATATATTCATTCTATTCATGATATATATTTCACGTAGAGAAGTATAAGATTTTTTTATTCATACCATTCAAACATATGTCCAGCATCCGGCAATGGGGGATTGACCATAAAATAGGCGTTGTACTTTGGTGTGCTAAGCGATATACCTAAATAATGAGAATACATATGAAAGATAAAAAGTAATGCATTTTAATCAATATTTTCATCATGTTTGCGTAAATACGAAACCTGCTTACCGTGGTAAGTGGTTACCCTCAAATTCAAACCAACCAGCAATGTTGGTTCCGGAAGCCTAGCAGAGACTTTTATTTCTTCATTATCCAAGGAATCATCCCAAAGCCTTAAAACAATTGGTATTTTTCTAATCAACAATATCAGCGAATAAAACTACATTAGTTATATTTTTTAGTTCACCGTGAAACCAATGCGTTAAATAATAGAAATATTATGCTTACTCTTCATTAATTAGGATATAGTCTCTTGTTGTTGAGCTGCTAGAACCAGAAACGGCATTTAACTTGATGACTAATGCTTTCACAGCTGGTGTGATATTAGATATACATCAAATTAAATGAATTTTGAGTCAAAACTAACATCATTATGGTTAGATATAATATGAAAGAATACTGTTTTTTCCACGGTTTTGACTGAATCATATACAGGAGCACAAATTTTGAATTTTTCTGGTTTACGATTAAAGTTTGAGCAAGTCATTATCACAAGGGCAGTTATTATTAATATAAATGCTAAACTTTTAAATTGTAGAACTTACCGATGTATTCATTGCGTTCGGCAAATGGGGACAATTCTGAAAACTTAGTAAAATTAAATGAGCATGGCAAAGTGTGAGGAACTTCATCATGTATCGGCTCAATCAAGTGGTTTGTGGTTAGGATCCATTCGTATGCATATTCCCCGATTCTGTATCTTGGCTGTGACACTTTTAGATCAGCATTAGCTATTTTGTATCTTTTGAATGGAATCAGCAATTTTTCCAAAGGCTCAATGTTTGAATTAAATGTTACAGCTGCAATTCTTGTGCCCTAGCCAATGGAATAAGTTAAAACATATTAAACCTATCATTCATTATACATCTTATCATAGAATACAATACAGTCAATATAAGTTGAGTATTTACCTGCATGTCTGTTAACACGTACTTCTTGAACCTTGTCGCCTTGTTTTTTGATTCATCAGCTTTATGTTTTTCAACCACTTGAACAATCACAGTCCAATCCTCAGTCGTAAATGAAACTTGCATTGCATTGAAGATTTTTCTATCTTCTGTTATCTATATCAAGAAGAATACATATTTTGCATGCATCATTATACACAGAATGTTTAGAAGATAAAATATTATGTCTGATATGAAACAAACATTAATTGCAGTGTTGCTACAGTCAATGAATCTGAATAAACTGGAGACAAAACAAGTTGAATAAGCCAACATTAATTTTATTGTTTGAAATATTCATGCACCGGTTAAAACTTCTTTATATACCACATTTCGGGTAACATTATTCTTTTCAGAATCAAAGAACGTCGGAACAATAAATACTTTTACAGCATTTGATGTTTTTGCACGTGAAAGAGACAGAACATTACAAAGAAAGGGACAGAACATTACAAAGATGTCATTCCAAAAGCAGTAAGGAAGGGACAGAACATTACAAAGAAACTAAGTTTATGGATGGCATACCTGTTGAAGTGCCATAGAAGCAGTTGAAGATCATTCAATCAACCCAACAAATATTTTCTCTTCCTTGCAGCCAAGGCTGCCCAACATATATGAAAGAAACACAGGCAAACATAATGGTTAGAAGAAAAGCAGGATGTAAATCACAAAGAAACAGAACCCAAAAAGAAGATGAAAAATGTTTAAAATCACCCAACACCGTAACATAAACTACAACTAACTTCCATCACAGTTTATTTTTCACATAGATTAACCAACTAAATCATTTGTGGTCTTACTTTCTTTCCACCAGAATACATGAATAACTTCATGTTATGCCACCCTCAACTTAGAAACTGATATAAAAAAAGTTATTTTAGCTTCATAAATAAACAAATTTCCTTGTCCTGCAGGTCACTTATTATATGAAAAGATCATAACAAATCATGTATTAAGAGTGCTCCAGAATCATACTAACAGGCTGTTGAACTTCTAGAGATGTGTTAAACTTACCCTGCAGTTTGTTTACAGTGTATATCATATTATATCTTCTTCTTGTAAAGGTTGCTCCGGACCAAATATGTGTAAAAATGAGAAGTATATATACATAACAAGTATGAGGGAAACGTCCAACAAATCAGCCATTACAGTATATTCAAATCAGCCACTGCAGTTATTTTTCCCAGCTTTTTTCTTTTACAGATTTCCTGATCTTCTTTGAACATTTTATATATACAGCAATGAATCAAGTATAAACGGATGGAGATAACTTCAGGATGCAAGAAAGCGAAGCGAAGCAATCAAACATAAACAATCAAAGGAGATAAATAAAAACAAGAAGAACACGATTTTACGTGGAAAACCCTCGGTGGGAGAGGTAAAAACCACGGGCGAAAAGAGATATTTTATTATGCCTTTGAATTTTACTGATTTCAACACGCTCGAGATAATGAGACAACAATCTGTATTTATAGGCACAAATCCACAAAACCTAGCCGCCAGGAATCTTTGTCTCGATGCACCATAAATACCCTTACACGTGTCCTCCTTTTAATGACATCAGTATAGTTTGTCACATGACAGAATTAGCGAGATGTGGGACCTGCTTTGTATCCAAGTACTCGCAGACCTATCACCTGGCGATAGTTGCCTCTACTTTTTGAAGCTACCTGCTGCTCGGTCGAGACTCCACCCTATCGATGCAATTGAATTGAATACACTTCTCATTTTGTCACATCACCCGGTGAGTCTTCTTGATTGGTTCCACCAAAATGTAGAGTTTAAGTCACTTTCTTGACAAATCTCCACCTTGACTTCAACTCTCACTGAGAGTCAAACAGATTGCATAACCAGGATGTACTTGTACCAGATGCATTCGTCAATGCCGATGTGTACTTGTACCGGACTATCTCCACAAAGATCCACTCCACCGATCCGCCTCGGTAAAGTTTCCGAAAAGCAGTTATAAGCTTTGAATATTCGGTAAGTCCAGGCAAATCTGGAACTTACTCTGTGAATCTTGGTTTAGTGAACATATCGGCAGGTTATCCTTGGTCTTTGATCTTTTCACTACAACCCTCTTCTCATTCCTCAAGAAATGATACGACATCAATATGCTTGGTTCTCTCATGATGAACCTGATCCTTGGCTAAACATATTGCACTAATATCATCACAATATATATCGGCTGATCCTGATGCAATCCCAAATCACCGACTAGCCCGCTTCAACCGAGATACCCTCGTTCGGCTTGCTTGATAAGAGCCATATATTACGCTTGATGTTGATAAGGCTCTCAGTAGCCTGAAGAGTAGCTTTCGGTGACCACTTGCATTTCCCAATGTAAATACATAACCGATCATTGATTTTCTCTCACAACATCACTGCATAATCGATCACACGATAACTTGTGACCAGACCGATATCACCTCCATAAATGAGACCAACATCAATTTGTACCTCTCGGGTACTGAATATCCTTTAACAGCTTTCCAGTGTTCCTTACCAGGTTGAGCCATAAACCTGCGACAACACCGATTGCTGAGCCAGATCGGGGCCTAGTGCACACCATGGCATACATCGATCGCCAACTGCACTAGCATAGGGAACTTTGACATATACTCCTTCTCTTGGTGATCGTGAAGCATAAGCAGACAAATGAACATTTGATGCCATAGGAGTATCTATTGGTTTTGCAAAGAGACATCCCAAACTTGGCCAATATCTTACGCACATAACCTCTTTGAGACAAGAATAATTTCTTTGCCTTCTATCTCTCCGGATCTCCATCCCAAGATTTTCTTGTCGCACCCAAATCCTTCATTTCAAATTCAAAGCACTAAGAAGGTTCTTGATTTTGAACATCGACTTCCTTTCTCGCGACTATCAAAGATGTCATCCACATACTGAGACAAGATAGATATATGATCCATCTTTCAAATAGATGAAGTAAACACAACTGATCATATGGACTTCATTATAACCCTCGCCAAGCATAAAAGCATCAAACCTTTTATACCACTTGCCTTGGAGCTTGCTTCAAACCATACAACGATTTCTTCAACTTGCAAACATAATTTTCCTTTCCGGGAACTTGAAAACCCTCAGTGTGTCATGTATATCTCCTTATCCACCTCACCATGTAGTAAAGCGCTTTCACATCTAATTGCTCAAGTTCCGATCCTGATGTGCCACCATTGCTAGTAACACCACGATTGAAGTGTGTCGACCACTTTGGTGAAAATATTTCATCAAAGTCAACCCTTCCTTTTGATCAATCCTCTTGCAACCAAACGTGCCTTATACGACCATACGCTTTGTTATTCCTTCCTTTTTCTTGAAAATCCATTTACAAGTCACAACTCCACTTGTCGGTGAGTTGTTTGACCAAATCCCAAGTCCGATTCTTCAACAATGACTCCATTTCATCTCCCATAGCGAAGATGCCACTTTGGGATGCTTCGCATGCATGTCATTTGCTTCCCTGTAAGTAGTAGGTTCGAGAACCTCTACTTCTTCAAAGACAACTTGGAGTGCATATCCACCAAATCATCATATCCATATCTCCTGGTATCCCAACATTAGATCTTCTAGCTCTGTTGGCGGTAGACTCTGTGATCAATGTTTGTATGACGCCTCTTGAGGTCTCGGCGGTGGCTTGGATCGGATCTGGTTCATTATCCGTCGGTATATAGTGTTGATTTGGATCCACCGATTGTTGCATATCAGTGAGACTCCACTGAAGCTCCACCTGTTTCTCAACACTATCGAGTTCAAGATCGGTTTGAGACTCGATGGACCTCTCCACCGATGAGTTTAACATAGAATTTTCATCAAACACAACGTCCTGCCGAGGATTACTCGGACTCTGGCGATGACCAAATCCTATATCCTTTCACCCCATCACCATACCACTACAAACACTCTTCTTGGCTCTTGGCTCCAACTTCCTTTCACTAACATGATAGTAAGTTTGTATTTCCAAAAACCCTTAGAATCGAGTAGTCGCGAGGCTTGCGACCACATCTCAAATGGTGTCTTGAGATTGATTCTGTGTGAGGACTCGCTGTTGATTAAGTAGCAAGTCGTTTTAACGACCTCGCCCCAAAATCTCCTTGATAAACCCGACGAGAAAGCATACATCTTGCCCTCTCGGTAGAGTTTGATTCATCCTTTCATTACACCATTCTGCACGAGGTGTATTCCTTACAAGATGATGTCCTGGCAATACCCTCACCGCACAAAATGAATCAAAATCCGTCCAGCAAATTCCGACCATTATCATGCACGAAGCTTCTTGATTTTCTTGCCTAACGATTCTCCACTAGGGCCTTCCAACGCTTGAAGTTCTTGAATGCATCACTTTTGTTCTTCATCATCACCACCCAAGTCATCCTTGAATAGTCATCTATGAATGACACAAAATATCTGTGACCACCCAATGACTCAACTCTTGATGGACCCCAAGATCTGAATGGATATAATCAAGTGTTGCCTTTGTATTGTGCAACCTGCGAGAATTTACTTATGCAACTTCCCAAACACACAATGTTCACAAAAGTCCGTTTCTTGACCTTATATCCCCAAGAAAACCTCACAAGAAAGAACACGCATACCCTTTCACCCATGTGACCAAGTCTCATGTGCCTGGTGAGTCTGGCTGAGGCCAGTGATCTTGAGGATGCAACAAAGCGATGCAGATCTGATGAGATCCTTGTAATATATACAAGGTTCCCTCTTGATGCCTTTGAGGACTACAATCAATCTTTGAAGACATTCACCGCCCACCTTCACCCTTGAAATTGAAACCTCTTGTCATCAGGTAGACTAAGAGATACCAAATTCTTGGTCATCTGTGGAACATGTCTTACATCTTTCGAGGTACAAAATTTACCATCCTCTCGTCCTTAACTTCACCGAGCCAATTCCACAACTTTGCAAACCTTGTTTGTTGGCAATATAGATTTGACCACCATCTATCTCTCGCTCATAAGTAGAAAACCACTCCTGTTTGGACAAATATGGTAGGATGCTCCGAATCAAGTATCCACACATCATTATGGTGTGTAGAATCCCCTACAACTAGAACCGGATCCTCATCGAGTTGCTCGGTAGCCAAAGGCTGCTGTGCGAGTGCCTTCCCCGCTGCTTCTTCTTCATTGGACAATTGGACTTCCAATGTCCCCGCTCCTTCTGATAATTCTGAGACATCGCAGACTTAGGACCTTTGGACACCGACTTCTTTTTCTTCTTCTCGTCCATATCCTTTTCCACTATTGTTTCGCTAGCTACTAGCCCAAAGACTTTGATTGTCTGCTCCAGCAGACCTTGTGTCTAAGCTCCACGGCATGTAAGCGGACCTCACATCCTCCAAAGCTCTTGTATCCTTTCCAACTATGAAAGATCGCACAAAGTTTTCATATGATGCCGTAATGACACCAACAGGATTTAATTTGCATCTTCATCTTCAATTTTAACATCAATATTTCTTAAATCAAGCAATATTGTGTTCAATTTAGTCCAGATGTTCCCTCGATGGACTTCCTTCATGCATCTTCAAACCGAACAACCTCTGTTTCAACAACAACTTGTTGGTCGCTGACTTGGTCATATCTGAGCTTTCAAGCTTCTTCCACAACTTGGTCAGGTGTCTTCCTCAAAGAACCTCGGTGATAACATCATCGAGATAAGCACAACATGATGGTTGAATGTGCTTTCTCTTCCAGGCCGCATAATCTGCTTTGCACTTGTATTTGGTTTGTCGGATAAAGGATTCCACAAACCTGCTTTGTTTCAACGATTGCACGCATCTTGATTTGCCCACAGACCAAAACGTTCCTTCCTGTAAATTTATCGATTTTTACGTTTCTTCGACATCTTTCCTTGCTGAGATTACAACTTTATCACGAGATCCTAGCACCTTGGCGAGGTCTTGGTGAAGATGAGGTTGATCGTGCATGTATTGTTTTCTCGAAACCTTGCTCGATACCACTTGTTATAAAGCGGATGGAGATAACTTCGATGCAAGAAACGAAAATGAAGCAATCAAACATAAACAATCAAAGGAGATAATGAAACAAGAAGAACACAGATTTAACGTGGAAAACCCCTCGATGGGAGAGGTAAAACCACCACGGGGCGAGAAAAGAGATATTTTATTATGCACCGAATTTTACTGATTTCAACACGCTCGATAATGAGACAACAAGCGTATTTATAGGCACAAATCCACAAACCTAGCCGCCAGAATCTTTGTCCGATGCACCATAAATACCCTTACACGTGTCCTCCTTTTAATGACATTTGTATATAACATCACATGTGAGTAGCGGATGTGGGACCTCTTTGTATCCAAGTACTCAGCAGCCTATCACCTGCTGATAGTTGCCTCTTGAAGCTACCTCTTTTGAAGCTCGATGAGACTCCACCCTACCGATGCACGCAATTGAATACACTTCTCATTTTGTCCATCACACAGCTGAGTCTTCAGATTGGTTCCACCAAAATGTAGAGTTTAAGTCACTTTACTGACAGTAACTAACCAAAACCAGACATTAATGGCACAAAGACTATATTTATTCATAAGAGTAATCACCATAAAATTTAGACCTTGTCATACATAATAACTCTTTGAAACAGTACTCAGTTACAATAAATGTGGATCTAAATGCATCCATTTAATACTAAGAAAACCACATGCATTCTGTTGAAAGCAATGAATGAAAGCCAATAAAAGAGAAAGATTAAATCTGAAACACAACAAAAAAAACCATTGAATACATCATTTATTATGGAAGAGGAAGGGAAAAAGCAGCTTACAAGTAAATAAGGAGCAGAAGCAACAAGTTTTTTTTCACTGTTGAATAGAAGAAAAGAACAGAACGGTAAGAAAGAGCTGTCCTCTGAAATTGCTTTATATAACCAAATAAGTGTAGATATAAACGCCAAAAAGAAACTCTTTACCCGGATAAAAGACTTCAGAATTGTTAATCCGGTGTACAATAACAAATGACCAAGCAAATAAACTTTTCTGTCTTGAATCCAACAGATAATGATGTAAAAGCTGTCACCTTTCAACTCCATAAAAAAACCGCCGGATAATCTTGAAAATTTTGACATCTTTTCCAATTGCCTGCAAAATCCAGCGGACTAAACCCCAAATCTGACAAAATCGGCGGCGAAGCTTTCAGATTCATGCTCTATAAACACAAATTTCTTTAAGGATGACATGATTGAGAGAAATTGAGATAAATCAAAGCCTAGCCTTGCCGTCCTTCTTCTTCTGCAAACTGAAAGCATAGAACCCCCCACCTCCCACCGCCCACCCCTTCTACGTATATTCTATCTACTATACCAATAATTTTCTCCACCAGCAAAATAAAAAGCTGTTGCTATCACTCCCCCTCCCTCTCAGCTATTCCCTCTCCTTCCTTAGACGAAACGTAAGTATTACATATCCAGTATCTATTGAAGATAAGATTTTATCTATGTCTTACTTATTAAATGTTTTGTTATATATTGAAGATTATGCATATACATAATATTTCTTTGATCTATTAAATGAGTAAGTTTATTACTTTTGTTATATATATTGGGAATTTTGAAGACACCCTGTTTTTACTTCCGACATTTATTATTTGATTATTTTTCGGATATAAAAAATGTCAGTGCCACGGGTGTTCATGTTTAAACGTAAACGTCAGTGTTATTGTTTGATTATTTTTCGGATATAAAAAATGCCAGTGCCACGGGTGTTCATGTTTAAACGTAAACGTTAGTGTCACTGACGTTTACGTTCCACAACGAATATCGTTGGAAAGCGAGTGGACCGACGTTTTTAAGTTGTATACATAATATTCTTACATCCATTAAATTAGTAACATTCATTATTTGATTATATTTCGGATATAAAAAATGTCGGTGGCACGAGTGTCCACGTTTGAACACCAACGTTAGTGTCACTGACGTCGTTGTTCAACAACGAACATCGATTAAAAGCGAGTGGTAGACGTTTCTAAGTTGTAACAACTTTAATAAAGGAATGCCGGCATGCACCGATGTTCATTGTTGAATACCAACGTCGTCGTTGGTCTCATCGTGGTGCCGAAGCATATATATATATATAACCATCCAAACAACCACACAATATATACACACGTATTATATCCAGATCACGAGAAAAAACTCATGTCGATGAATTTAATACACATATTAGTAATGAAACACTTTTTATCCATTATTAAATAAGTAAGTAGTATAACAATTAAAATAACATAATCATAACTATATACAATGACAGCTGAAAGTTTTTTATTCATAGAGGTCCTTAAATATTTAGTATAAAAAAAGAATTCACGAATCCTACAAATTTTTTGTAGAGGTAAAATACAAAAATCGCATATTTTAACAGAGTTTGAAAAAAAAATTCACGATTCCCACCAATTTTTTGTAGAGGTAAAATGCAAAACATCGCATATTTTCACGGAGTCTACAATATTTTTCTCAAGGATAAACCGGAAATATTGCATAATTTAATGGTGTGTGTATATATATCTATATGTATATATTGGTATATATAAAGCAACCCTTTAAGATTTTTTTTTTTTTTTAAAATTAGTAGCTGACACGTGTCAAGCCAACAGCTTGCCACGTGTCAGCTTATGAAATCACCTAGAATTTGTAAGAGGG
Source organism: Gentiana macrophylla (assembly GCA_026214975.1). Taxonomy (NCBI): domain Eukaryota; kingdom Viridiplantae; phylum Streptophyta; class Magnoliopsida; order Gentianales; family Gentianaceae; genus Gentiana; species Gentiana macrophylla. Next base: position 38,947 of record JAOBSW010000241.1, on the reverse strand, counting down.
GGACGTGGCCTGTTTTGGAGGCTTTTGCATCTCATTTAATAAGATATAGATTCACACTGCATAGTTGATAAGACACAATGAGAAAAATCCTAACATAGCAGAAGTGCCTTTTGCAAGTAATTAATAATCATTCATAATTAGTAAAATAATCCTACCATTAAAGATTAATGTACTATAATCAACAACAATAATAATCACACACATATTATTATGTATATAATTAATGGAGAGTGATAGATCTGTGAAAATTAGTGCACGAAATTATCTCATCCTTACATTTAGATAACAAAAGTTAAAACCCAAAAGACAAAACATCTGCACCGTTAGATCATTTTCTGTACACAATTTCTGTGCACATTTTGTTGATTTTGTAAAGAAAAACTGGAATTGAAGAATAACTAGAACAAAGAAGAAGAACTATTCATTTTTGAATTAAGAACTTGGCGCGAAAAGTTTAATACATTGATTCATGAAGAATCTAACTGAATGAATGAAATCCAACTTGTGCCTGCTGCTTATATAACATTTAGGTGCAGCAAGTTGGAGAAAATAACGGTTACAAGTTGTTACAACTACTTCTAACTAACTTTATCTAATCTCAACCGTCTATGCTAATAGATGTTCGATCAAATGCCTGAGAGAGAAGCCATCATTTTATACACTTGTGTTGATCCTGAATCTGACTTGCATTGTGTTGTGGTGTATCTGCAACACATTTTTTGTGCCTTAATCATTTCTGATAATTATATACATGAAGAGGGCACTTCAATTTCCTGGGAAACAGAGGAAACTGTACATGTAATGCGTCAAGAACTTCTGAGCCCAGAAAAAAGAAAGAAAGAAAAACACCTATATTTGGATTGTGAAAATTATAGCTGCTTTGCACAATTGCACAATAATATATCGAAATACAAGACTTAAAGTATGTGCAAAACTGCCAAACTGGAGCATTAAGTATTGAAGCATCAGTTCACCAGTAAAAGTCTGTAAAACGAGAAGCATCGATCAGTTCAGTCAGGAACAGGTCGAACACTTAATTGGGCCTAATGATGTGTGGTATAGAGGGTTAGATTCGGAGTGGTAAATGTTGTTTTTAGCTAGTTTCAAATAGCTTTTTTGCAGTTGTATTGTATCAAGTAGAACATTCGTATCAATGAAATTGCAGTTTTGCTTTCATGTCTTGTTCTGTTTTACACTTTTACTGACAACCTCTTGATGAATTTCAACATATATATACTTCAGTGATTAATTAACTGTCATAAAACTTATTTGAGATGAATCCATTATCTTATTCTTAGTCACCCACCCTGAAAACATACCGAATTTTCGAAGAAGTTTCAAGATGAAGATGTCATATATAGCAGCAACACAAGGAGAAGAGGATCATAGTTGGAGTGCACAAGTACAAGAGAGAAAGTTCTGTGAGGTATTTTATCAAACACCTTGTGCAAAATAGGTGGTTAGTTAGTTACATAGTTAGTTATGTTGTCATTGAGCTGTCTCACCCTATATAAACAGCAATTAGGGAGTTAGAAAGTTGATTAGAATGGTTGATTTCATCTTAGAATGATCAATTGATCAAGATCAGTGATATTGAGGTTTCCTGCCTTTTTCATCATTTTGAATTTTTGAAGAAACTTCATCTTCTTCACTTGAATGTTCTGGAAATTTGTTCTATGTTTCCGATTACTTTTTTTAACAGAAGAAAAAAGATGGAGTGGAATAAAAATTGGGTGTGATGAACACGAGGAGGAGAAGATCATGAGAAATAATAAAAATAATTTTAATAAGTTAAATTTAATTTAATATTTGAAGCTAAAGTATAAGTTAAAGGGTATTTACGGAATGTCGCCCAATCACGATCAATCCCCGTGATTCGAAATCATAAACTAATCACACCAAAATACTCACAGCAAAAAGTGCTTCATTTTGATAAAAATTTACTCCGATTGGATAAGAGTTTGAAAACCAATTTTCTAGATCTGAAGCGTTCTTGAGTTTTTTTTTCTAGTTAATTAATGTTTTAAAGGTTGCGATAATCCTAACTTTTTTTTGTTGTAAATTCGAAGTGAGCTGCTTAGTTTCTTGGAGTTATTCTTGTGGATCATGGATTTCTTCAAGATTCAATTGGTGTTTTGGAGTTTTTAAGATTTGCTTTGAAACTCATCTTTATCTTCGAAATTGAGAGTAAATGGATGTTCAACTGAATCTTTAGTTGTTAGTTGTTTTTAATCTTGCCATGAACTATAGAAATGTTAGTTTTGGTTGTTGTAAGTGTTAGAAATGTTTTGGAATCGAAAGTGTTGCTTTTTTATTTTCAAATCTGCAGTTTCGCGATGTTGTCGGGCTCAGTATTCACCATGACACATCCACGTGATTAGATATCAGCCGGACACGTGTAATATTCCACATTATTATATATCGTGTCATATGAGGTGTTGAATGTGTCATGATACATTCTTCACCATGCAAAGTGTCATTGGATTAATGTGTAACAAATGTCTTTCTTGGTTGTGTCAACTAGTGAGACTAGTAAATTAAGTGTTGTGAGCTAGTGAAAACATATGTGTTATTATGTTTGTTTGATATTCCTTGTGATATAACATGTGTAGATTCGGTTCTTTTACCTTTTACTAAGTATATTTGTACTTACCCCGTTATTATTGTTCTCCACCCCGAGAAAGTTGTTTTGTTGTAGGGTGAGTTCGAGATCGCTTAAGAGTAATTCCGAAGTTGCAGCAGCAGAAGTTTATCTTTCTTTTATTCTGTTATATTAATAGTATATTTTCTTTTGTAATAAATTGAGATAGTAGTACATTCTAGTTGTAAAGAAAGAATTGTAACAATTGAATGAATCTTCAATCATTTCTGAAACAATTTTGGGATGTTGTTTTAATTGCATCACGTGTATTCTTGTCGATCGTTGTAGTAATCTTTTAAACTTTCCGAGTCTATTTTTTTGTTTTCCGTTATTTTCTGGTGTTGATGATGTCAGATTTATGTATATAAATTTTAATTATATACGCGGCGGACGTCATTTTCCGGTTAAGGACTTGATAGATCACGATCGTCACACCACTTGAACATGTGATATAAAGATATGGACTTACACTGTCTCCCTCTCTCCTAAGCCCAGTTGTGTGATCAACCCAACGAGCCATAGCTAAACTTGGCTTCAACCAGCCATGTTGTTTGTTCCTTCATAAATAGCTATATAAAGAAAAACGATAAAAGATATCCGGGTAGCAGTCATCCTGCATACAAGTTCTTGACACCAATATTCAAAATAGACTATAAAGCATTGTATTCAGCCAGTAATAGGTCTGGCTGAGACTTCGTGTAATACGCTGGAAATTAGGCTCGAGTCGTGATGGATTCAATAGCTATCTATATTCATCCAAATTATCAAAATCTATTATGTCTCAAACTTATATCTCGTTAAAGTTTTTTCCAATTTTCCAATATGAGGGGTATTACATTCTGTATACTAGTATATAAATATAAGGCCATGTACTTCAAATAAATATTTAAAGCACAACATTAATATGTCCTCGTAGGCGTTATACGGTGAAATCACATATCGGTTGGCTACTTAGTTTCACCATAGCTTTGCTTTTCGCGCGTCACTGTCTAAATTTAGGGTTAGGGGCCAAAAGAATTTTAGCGCCATTTCTTCGAAAAAAAAGCGATAACCAAAATATATATATAAAAAAAAACAAAAAATTTGCGTGAGATAGTCATGGGTTTGGAAAAAAAGCACTATTTATTTGACTCCTAATCTGGCTTTAAAAAAGCAAAATTATTGTAGCTAGCAAGATTCGAATCCAAATCTTATATACAGTATCTTAGAATCTTAACCATTAATGTAATACATTGTTTGTCCATATAAATACTGTATATGTATAATATTAGGTCGAAATTTTGTGGGGCCTTATTCATTGATTTTCGGGGGGACTCCGGGCCATGGCCCCCTTGGCCCCCCACAGGGGCGCCCATGCCTGCTTTTTCAGTCTAGGCCTTCAACAGCTGGTTAGAAGGATGGCATTTGGTGCCAGATTTGGTCTTTGCCGGTTCGGCCACGTATCATACATTTTCTGTGAAGGTGCCTGTATGACTGCCTATCGGTTGGAGAGTCGTTGCGGAGGCGGGGCATAGGTAGTGGTGCTTGTGATTTATGTGGGCATAGTTTAGAGGACGTTGAAATTCACCACCCCAATCGGTTTGCATAGCTTTAATTTTACGATTAAACTGGCGTTCAACAAAGTTGCAAAAATTGAGAAAAACGGTCTCAACATCAGATTTTACACGAATGGGATAAAGCCAAATAAACTTAGAAAAATCATCCACAAAGCTTTTGTAATAACGGTTGCCATAAATCGAGGGTTCAAAACACAGACCCCAAACATTAGAATAAAGTAGGTCTAAAGGTGCGGTAAATGTAAACGCCGAACCGAAGGGATGACGATGACTTTTAGCTAATCGGCACACGCAAAGACAAACAGGGCTGGTGCTTTATTGGTTCACATAATATTTAAAACACGCAAGACTTGGGAGAGGGCTTGGTGAGAGCAGTGACCAAGCCGTTGATGCCAAAGCTCGGGAGACTCACGGGTGGAGAGAAGGGCACGAGCAACGGGGCGGTTGAAGAGACTCGAAAATGGTAGAGGCCATCCTTTAGGAAACCTCTATGATGGACGTGGCCCGAGTAGTCCTTCACAATAAAATAGGTGTTATGAAACTCAAAATACACTGAATTATCTGAAGCAAACCGCTGTACGGAAAGTAAATTAGTACGAAGCGAGGGGGAAACTAAAATATTGGAAAGTAAGTAAGAGGAGCCAATACGTACGGGAAGAACCAATATGGGAAATAGGCAAACCTGTGCCATCACCGATGTTGATACGGTCAGGACCATCATAGGGCTCGGACTGCAGGTTCAAGTTCCGGAAGTTGTTGGTCATGTGATGGGTGGACCCGGTGTCGGGAATCCACTCATGAGGCGGTGTAGGGGCAGGCTGTTGTTGAGCTTGATAGGCTTGGGCTTGATATGGCTGTTGCCGAGGAGATTGGCGGGGAGGTGGGATAGCCAAGTCATCATCAAAACGATAATAGCAGGCATTTGCGGCATGGCGTTGACGAGAGCATATTTGACAGGTGACCGGAGGACCTGAATTGCGGCCTGAGCCGTGTCCATGAAAAGAGCCTGAACGTCCCCGGCCACGGTTTTGACCAGAGGATCCATAGCCATGACCACGACCAGAATTTGGAGAAGGCCCAGAATGCAGATTGGCCTGTGGGTTGGCCGGAGAAGAAGAGTTGACCGCCGGAGGAGTAGGGGCATGATTCTGGAGACGAGATTCAGCCGATAGGAGCAGGGAGTAAGCTTCTTCCAGGGATACAGAGTCACGAGCATAGAGCAGGGTAACAAGGGCTTCGTATTCAGGACCAAGACCAGGAATAAGATACGCAACAATATCATCGGTGGATAACGGATGCCCAGCCATGGCCAATTCATCAGTTAAACGTTTAACATCGACATAATATTATGTTACAGTCATCGTACCTTTACGTGTGGAAGCCAATTGAGTGCGGACCTGCATGAGTTTGGCTCAGGATTGGGATGCAAAACACGTCTCGATGGCTGACCATATTTCAGCGGAGGTAGTAGCATGATAAACTTGCATCAAGACATCCTCAGAGAGAGAAGAGGTGATGGTACTCAGAATCGGTTGTGTCTTGTTGCAGCTAAGCATCATAGGCTGGATTAGGGACTGTGGTGCCTTTGTCGTTAACCATGGTGGCCACCGGTGCTTTGATCGTTCCATTAACATAGCCAAAAACCCCTTGGCCGCGTAGATATGGTAAGATTTGCGCGCGCCATAGATGATTGTTTTGACGATTGAGTTTAATAATATGAATTTGTGAAGAGGGATGGAAGGAGGGGAGGGAGGATTTGGCCGGAGAGTTGGTGGCCGAAGTTTCTGTGATGGCTGAATCATCCGCCATTGCTGCGGCTGTGTTTGTTTTTTTTTTTTTTTTTGAATTAGGGTTTAGTGAAGAAGAAGAAGAAGGGATTGACGAGATGAGGAAACGAGATCAACGCCTAGCTCTGATACCATATTAACAAATGTAATTGATAATTTTCCATTAATCAAATCATTAGAGTACAAGGTATTTATATAGTACAACACATCTTGGGGAATAAGTTACGTAAAATAATAACGTAAATAAAATATAATTATTCAACCTTAATAATATCCTCAATAATATTATCAAATACCTCTGTTTCATAACCTTGGGGAAGGCCACTAATGAGTTTGTGAATGTAAGCTTCCTTAGCAGCTACATCAATTTCAGACCAAGAAGCAATCAAATTTCCAAGGCTGAAGTCGGACTACAATTCTTTTGAGAAAAGATTAAATCTTTACGATGCAGGAAGCTGGAATTGATGGATTAAACATCAAAACACACATGAAGTTGCTGCTCAAATAGATGCAGGTTAGAAATATGCTCAAACTATTGCATGTGTAATCAAATAGGTTCCAGCATAAACTATTCTTTAAGATTTTAGTCGGCATTGCTAATTTTGTAGTTAATTTCATCTTTTTTCGTGTGTGTGTGTTACTTGCTTGAAAAAACATTTGGGATTTGAAGCATCCATGCTTTGTTGCATTTCAAATATGGAATGGGAATGGATGATTCGTTGAGGATAGTCATGAAAGCTAATAACAATTGCTTTGTCGGTCGTGTTGGTCAAAAAAATTATCAAATTTGGAATTGCTCATAATACATGTTGTTGTCTTTCTCTTGTCTATTTCAGTATCAAAAAGTGGTACCTCCCCTAAGCATTCAGTAGTAAATCAAATCTTTGTGAGTGTCTCTCTGAGAGTCTAGTGTAGTATTTTCTTAAGGTCATAAAGGAGATTAAATGATGAAAGAGTTGGCAATTCTGATGATATGGCTTCTTGTTGAGTCTAGCTTGATGATGCCCTCTTTGGACCAACTTTTTAGCACGTCTTATTGAAGCACTCGTGAATCTGCAAATTTATTGTTTGTATTTTGATAGCCCAAATAAAAGCTATGATACTTCTCTTGAGTAAAATAGGCTTTTACTATGTAATTACTTTATTACAGAGATGGTAATGGAGATGTTGGATGGCCACCGATTAGGTGCTGGAGGAAGAGGATGTGATTATGTTGCCATAACAAAATAAATACACACACACTTTTATACTATTCATCTTTATAGGACTAGTAGAAATCATAATTATGTGATTGAAGGTGCCACATAAGGTGAATTTGTGACATATGTGTGCCTTGAAGTAGTCCTTGAAATTGAGCCTTAAATGAGCCGGATATTGAGCTATTTTGAGGTCATTTCTAGAAGTCGGTCTTCGGATGACGCACCTAAATGAAGTAATTCCTTAAGTGTGTTGTTCATTTGGTTCATATCATTAAGCTTTCTAATTCACTAGTTTGGAAGGTGTTACTATTATCGTGTTATCAAGTATTCTTATTCATATTCACATATCGCATTACTATGTATTGTTAGTAAAAGGTGTTATTGCGAGGCATATGATATCTTTATTTGGTTTTAATCTTTCCTTGCATTCCACTATTTGTTGTGGGGTGGTTTTGGCCAGGTGATTGAAGGCTGTTGATTCAAAATGGTGAGGCAATGCTAGTGTTTTTTTGTCTTTAGAAAAATGAAGGAGCGTAGATTCCCTATTGATGAGGCTTAGTTGCTGCTATTTAATGCATTTTCTACTGCTGCATACATCTTTTATGAAGTTTGTTGTGGTGCGTGTTTGAAGGATAAAGGTCCATAGATGGTAAAACAGACTGCTTTGGTCTTCAACAAGTTGAAGAATGTTTTACTTCCCCTGATAGGCTTATTGATTATATACAATATTAGTAGGTTTTTATTCTCTTGATTCACTGGTAGTTGCATCTCCATAATTTTTTGATTGATTGTTTCATTACGACATCAAGAATTTTTTGATAGATTGTTTCATCACAAGTATACAAGAAAAATTCAAGTTCATCACATGCCTAAGAGCTATATGTTGCATTTACATACTACTAGTTTGTTGGTTCTCGTAAACCTATGTTTTTCTTATAGCAATGGCATGAGTGATTCATTTTTGCTCTGAACTTTCCAAATGTTGATCAGTTTCCAATAATATGTCTTTTTTAGATCAGACAAGTACCATACAAAAGACAAGTACTGTATGTTCATTATAACCATATTCTTGCATTCTGGAAACTACTAGTATTATATTTAAATGTTTTAGATAAGACGTGATGCTATTCAACCTCGACTACATCATTCTTATTCTTTATTATTGTGTTATTGTTAATGTTACTATTACTGTGTTATTGTTAATGTTGCGATTAATTCAATTTGGATTTCAAAAACTACGTCGAAAAGGTATCATATGAGATATCAAAAGGAAGAGAAAAAAATATGAACTTTGGTGAAAGAATTTTGATGATCGGTGTTCTAAATTAAAAGTTACGGTCGTTTATAAGAAAAACGTTCGATTAATACAAATGTTTTTTCGGATTTCAAAACTTACATAAAAAAGGTATTATATGAGATCTATATATCTTATATTATATTTTCAAGAGAAAAACCGTCAATTGACCCGATTTTATCCTATTGACCCGGTCCTGACCCGCAAATAACCCGACTCTTCCTTGCTTCTTCGTTAAAAAAACCCACGATTTCCCAATAATAGTAATAAATAAATAAATAAAAAAGCTCCCCACATCTCGATTCCCACGTTTCTTCTCTCCGATAACTCCCCCACAACCAACCATCCCTAAACTCCTCTCTTTTATGCAACCATCCATAAACTCCTCACAACACCCCACGTTTCCCCCACACCGATCAAGATTCAAGGATGAGGAGATGGAGGTGGAGAGTTCCTTCTTCGAATGTTTTTTGTGAAGGTAATAACACTATGAATTTAAGATTTTCAGGTTGCATTTCAACTAACGATTATCCGTAATTTCTTATTGGTTTTCTGATTTTGTGGTTAGCTCTGAATCGTACTGATGGGTCCATGGGGATGATCCTGGTAGTTGAAATGGAGATGATGAAAATTAAAGATCAGTAATCGGGACGAACACAAAAAGAAATGCTATCGGGTTCTGGATCTATTCCCTTGAATTGTGGGCGACGAGAATGTTGAGGTGATGATTACACGGGTCCTTTCCAGACCTTTTATTCTCTCTGATTCTATGTTTTTTTTTTTTTTTTTTTTTTTTTTTTTTTTTTTTTGTGATTTTGAGAGATTATCAATGCTTTGTTGATATTTTTCCTTCAAGTCTCTGTAAAATGAGGGTTCCTACTAATGCTTTTTTTTTTTTCCCCTCTCTTTATTGTGCAGAATCGGACGATGCTATAGGCGGCGGCGGCGGTGGGGGTGGCGGCAGCAGCGGCGGCGGCGGTGAATCTGCTGATGGCAGAGGTTTCTTAATTATGTTCATCTTCCTATGTATATTTCATACTCTTCTCTTCATTTTATTGTTAGTCATACTCTTCTGATTTTATTTGAATCCTGTTCTCAATTATATATATATAATAAAAAAAAAATGCATGCTATATATTATTAAAAAACCTGTGCTTGGTTTGGATGATTCATGCGGTTGCGGTGGAATATTGTGAAGGCTGGTCATCAATGAATTCCATTAATGGAAGGAAAGGTAATAATAATAATAAGTTGAACACGAGTCGTCGACGGCAACTACTTGGAGTTGTTACGAGGGTACTTGAACCTGGTAAATGTGGAGAAAAATGCAATATCGATGAGGAAAATGAAGATGATGATGAGTTTGATGAATTTTGTGAGGAAGGGTGTCCATGTGATCTTGACATCGGCTTCTGCGAGGGCTGGTGATCGACGATCGATATACGCATTTTTCATGCCGTATGTGAGAAATTAACCAGACCAAATAGATTATATAGCTCGGAAGGTCGGTCACAAGCTTCTGTTTTCTCACTCCTATTCAAATCATCACTCTTCACCACTTCCATTTCATAGCTCCTCTTTCATTTCCATCATAATAGTTCTCATCGTAAAAATACATTCTTTACCAAAGAAAACTTCGATTTTGTCTGAGCAATTTTATCCATTTCAGAATTAATTTGTCCAATCCTGAAAGTTGTTTTATTAATTCAAACGAGAGGTTTAAAGTTGGGACTGGATTATGGAAAATGATTAAATTGCCAAAAGGTTTTATTTTGAATAGATTTTCAATTAATTTCTGCCCATATGATTTAGCTACTATATTGATAACATTAGATGATAGATTAGCTACTGTGTGCGAGCTTTTGGTGAGTTACCATTATGAACGCCTTTTGTAAACCAGTAATTTGATTGCTTCATTCTTATTAATAACATTTTTTGGTGGGGAAAACAACTTTTGCCTTTGGATGCAGAGATGAAGAAGAAAAGGAAGGTCAAATGGTGAAAGATAACATGCAGAGATGATAATTGTTGGTGTAATTATTGTTGATTGTTTTTTTTGTCTTTGCTCATCCTTTACAATAGTTGTGATGATAAAGGATTTCTCGGTTGTCGGCGATGACTGGTTTTGCTATTTTCTTCAAAAGCCTTCGGTGTTGGAATGCAGAATAGACCAACTTTAATTAACCAGGTGTATTTATCATTTACTTCAGATGTAGAATAAATGCATTCTTTGTTTAGATGGAATAAGTTGTAATTTTGGTTTGCAAACATTCTGTTGTATGCAGTACATGTGATCATAGGTTTCCACTTTCTAGGGAAGTGGCTCGGGATGTCTTTGACGATGTTCATCACTTGCGTCAATAATAATGAGGGTATGGTGTGAGAACAAAATACGTTGTGTCCACATAGTACTCGCGATTTGTTCTCCACTTTGCTACGGTACAATGGAATTGTATTCACAAAATTGTGGATATTTCTGTATTGAAGATGTGACGAAGCACGATTAAGTATGAAAAAATAAAGAGCTTGACTACTTGGAAGCTTATGGCCGAAATATTTGATTCACTACTTTGAATTAAATGTAATGATTATTTATACATGCACCATCTTTCTTTTTGAACGTAAGTCACTATGATTTCAACTTGCAACAATGCATTTTTGTAGAACACGTGCAGTCATTTTTCATTTGGTACTCATTTTGAAATTTTATAGATGTATACACCCTGATGGATACATACACAGTTCTACTTCTGACTCGCATTACGAAAATCATGAACCTACGCTACTTTTCATTCTCATAACTATATGACAGATGTCTACACTTTTATATTTCATTGTAAATATTTCATTCATGCCATTTTTTTTTGGTTTCACTTAAATAGCTATCTACAAATTTCTACATACACATATCGACTTTTCAAATATAACGTTATCCAGACGATCGTGAGTTAAAATCTTAGTATATATATATTTAGGAGAGGAAATAAAATTGATTTTGACCCAAACCCCGCTTTGACCCGCTCCAAATCCGGTTGTATCCGTTTAAAAAAAAATCTTCCACATATTCAATCTCTCCCTAATAATTGTAGCAACTTAATTAAATTTGGGCAAAATCTTTGACTAATTGAAACTGTTCCCCAAAATATTCTCCCTCAATCAACATAATATGTTTTGGTTCTTTAAATTTAAAACAAATTCACCTTGAATCAATGCTATCAGTTACAACAATAGTTGAAGTATTTCAATTTTGAAATGGTTGCGTTCATAATAGCTTCAGAGTTCTTATCGGCAAAAGGCATAGAGCACAGGCTATTCAGATGGAAACAATAGGATTTCCCAAACAATTGTTAATGGTGCGTGGATAATCCTTATCTCTAGATGGTATTCAATTTTTTCTCATTCGTCTTGCATCTCTTTATAATGTGGTAATGGTTTCAGATTCCTTTCGGAAAGTTTTTGTCTTGAGTTGATGCTTGAGCAGAAAGGATTGCAACTTAATCTTCGCCTGAATGGCTCTAGCCTCCTTAATATGATTATTTTTAATATTTTCATTTATCTGCAAACCTAATTTGTGACAACATGGATGTTATTTGAAGCCGACGGGTACATGTAAGTGGATTGGTGATGAATCTAGGATTAAGAAGGTGATGTTCTACTCTATTGATTTTTCTCTCTCTTTCGCGTTAGCTGCTCTATTTTTTTTTCATTCTTCTCACTCTTTTTATTTTTTTCTCTTCTCACTCTTTCATTCATTCAATCCCAATGAATATATATCCCGGGTGTGTATGTGAGTTTTTTTCATTTTATTTTTTATGCTTTATGTGTTTGAGTATATAGCTGGGATTTTTTTTATATTTATTTTTTAATTAGTCGTAAGTTAGTTTAGTTTTGCTATTTTTAATGCTTTAATGAAAGTGTTGCAGAAAATTATTGACTCCGATCTGTAAGTCATTCGTCTGGTTTAGTATTCAAACCAGGTTTGCAAAGTAAGGAATTGCTTTGCTTCCTTCATTCAAGCTCGCTAGGGTTTCTACTTTGTGGCTTTTGTTTTTGCAGCGTTCATCTCTACGGTGTTTTGAATTATTTTGGACTGTCAATCAAACCGTCTCTCTTTTTATGCACATTAAAGGTAAGCCATATATAATTTTTATTTTATATATTATTTTACAAGAAAGCAATGAGGTTCTTCATTCTAAAAAATGTCATTTTTTTACCCCTAAAATGTCATTTTCTCATACACTCAATATTGTGAGAAATGTTCAACATACACACCTTAGGGCACATCTTTAATTTACGTGTTTGTTGAATCTGTTTTGCTTACGATGGTGGGTTTTGGAAATACCTTTTTTTTCACCTCTTACAAGTAATTAAACCTATGATTTTGAGCAGTCAATTTTATGAAGTCTTGCGAGACTCCCTAAAAAAAATAACGATTTGAAATTTTTTTTTTTTGGAAGAAATTATAACGTGTTACTTTTTTAAGGGTAATAACGTGTTATTTTGGGCAGGCAATTTTATGAAGATTTACGAGATCACTAAATAAAATAACGATTTTTGTATTGATTTGCATTAAATGTGTGGTTTTGTACTGCAATTTTTAATTTTTTGAAGAAATTAAACATTGTGATTTTGGACAATCAATTTTATGAAATATTCGCGAGATTCCATAAAAAAACGATTTGAACGTGTGATTTTATTTTTGCATAAAAATGACGCGTGCTTTAATAACGATTTGAATGGATTTGCATTAAATGTGTGATTTTTTGTTTTTGGAAGAAATTAAACCTGTGATTTTAGACAGTCTATTTAATGAAATATTTGCGAGATTCCCTAAAAAAATAACGATTTGAACGTGTGATTTTAATTTTGCATTAAAATGACGCGTGTTTTAAATAACGGTTTGAATGAATTTGCATTAAATGTGTGATTCTTTTTTTTTTGAAAAGAAATTAAACATGTGATTTTGGACAGTACTAGGATTAACTTTGGCGTATACGAAGTCATCCCTTAATGGTTGAACATATTAAGCCATAAAATGCCAATTCAAATTGTGATTATGGTCCCCCTAAAAAAAATTTTGTCATTATGGTATCCAAGGGTTAGGAAATTATGATCTGTTTTTTTCGATGAAATGATTCTATTTTACAATGCACGTTCATTTTCTACTCCTTTAATGGTTTTCAATTCAATCTTCTTTTGTTGATAGTGCTCATTCTTTTGATGAACTACTTACCCCGTGCACTAAGCACACCACACATTCATTTAAATAGATTAGACCAATCTAAATAATATCAGACTGTAGCTCTATTTTTTTCTCCTTTAAAAGAACTTTTTTTTTTGCAAAAACGATAGAGAAACAATGAGTCCTGCAAATACAATGTCATACAATTTTACATATAATGTATGTCATATTCACTTCTTTGCTATTCAAAAACGATAATGTGATTTATTTATATTTGTGATCGCTTTTGTAAATTGTTATACCGTTACAACCCTTAAAAATGCAATTTTCTTTTCTGCAATTTATGTGACTTTTAAAAGAATACATCTACGTTCACATATACCGTGCATGGCACGGGTTTCAGCTAGTATCAAAATAAAGAGGAAAAAATATGAATATTGGTAAAGGGATTTCGATGATCGAAGTTATAAATCAAAAGTTATGGTTGTTTATTTAAAAAATTAAAAAGAAAGAAAGAAAAGAAACATCAGCAGCGAAGAACTTAAAGGATCCATTTCATTGCCAAGCACTCTCTACTGTGTTTGTGCGTTCCTTTTATTATTAATGGAAGGGTAGTTTTGTCTAGCCAATTTTATTTTGTCTTTTTTGCAATCTTTTCAAATTGTTCGTTCGGTTTATTTATTTTATATGAAAAAATGGATTTAGACTCATTTTCTCAAAAATCGTGGCTCCGCCTGTTCCTTAAAATTCAAGACAAATATCACGTAATATTATTGTTCTTATAAAATGGTGTAAACGTACATAGCTTTTCGTAAATTATAGAAGAAGCTTTGAGTTTCTTACATTAACATAAAAAACAACATGATGAAATCTTTTGGGATCATCGTTCTTTTATTTTTGATGCTTGGCTTTTCTATCTCCCCCCGAGCTAGGTGCAGAGGAAATTCATGCAGTTCGGTCAAAATACATGACGATGCTGGAAATCGTCTGTAGAGAATAACGGGCCAAGATAAACCCTAATGATAAGAATAAGACCAAAACCCTAGAATTAAACTTAAAAATGGGGGTGGTTATGAATGTTTTTAGACTGAGTCTGGAGTTCTTCATGATCTATTTTGGTTTCAATACTATGTTTTTGTATGTTCTTATTATCACTTTCATGTCAGAATTGCACGAAATCGAACATATTTATGTGATGAATATCTGTTGGGTACTTGTTAGACCAGAAACTGATCTTGGAGATAGGTACTGGGCCACTTTCTCGACCACTTCACCCGGAAAGCGTACAAACCGAGTCCTGGGGTTAAAGCTAAAGCTTAGACGCTTTAACCGGACCTTCACAGGAAAAGCGTCCGGGGTGAATCCCGACTTAGCTTCTGTGTGTCTTGAGTCCAGAAACAAAGTCTTGACTAAAGCCTTGCTGGTGTCCCTCGTCTCCGCTGGGGACAGTGCACAGACTAATCCTCATACTTAAATTCTGGGCATTCAAGGTTGGCGACAGAATATCCAGGAAGTTTACTTAAGTTCTAGATGCGTTTTTAGGTTCTATTCTCATGTTAATAATGGAGATAGGATGGTAGTTCAGTGTTTTTATAGTCTTTATATGATCACATAGGTTAGACATGAACTTATGTGCCTTATGTACTCCAATATGTTTTTGTGTTTTGCTCAATCATGCTCGGCAATGTAACGGTTATTGGCAATGTACCGAAAAGGGTACCATGGCTTCGTAAGTCACATGTCGGAGGTTTGACTAACTATGCTAATCCATGTCGTTCTCGAGATGGCGGTCCCTAAGTCCCATAAGTGCCTAAGTCCCACGATTGGAGCTGGTTAGTTGTATTATCAATGTTGTACACCGTGTCCCTCAGTTAGGTGTCTTGGTGCCACGTAATAAATACAACAATGAAAAGACATGACATGTAACATGACAAGTTAATAATGCGGCTATGTTAAGTAAGTAAGTACTTAATGTAACTGAACAAGTACGTGCAAGATGTACAAAAGTAATTAATCGGCCATGCATGTTTTCTTATGCATCGTCAAACTTGGCTTTAAAGTGGCTTTCGTTTATGTTTCAAGTTATGTATTGAATGAAAATTCTAAAGATTCCAAGTTGTGCTTTTCAACTATTTGCAAAGCCGGATAGAGTATATTCATATCGTGTCTTCCGGCTTATGAGAACCATGAATTCTGTTTAGATTTTCTTTTTCTTACTAAGTATTCATCCGATGCTCACTCTTTTATTTGGAATAAGAAGATTGCGAGGTAAATGGTGTTTTGATGATGAGTTTGGAGTGTTAGCTTAGAAGTGGAGCAACAGTCGTTTATGTTTTAGTTTTCTTTTGTAGTTGTTCCTCTTTCCGCACAAGTCGGTTGTAATGTATAATAGTATTTACTTTGAGTTATTTATGATGTATTTTGGCAGCAATTGTAGTTCTGGTTGAGTTGGTTGTATGGAAGACACTCAGAATCTATTTTCCCGAGTATTCTGCTTGTTTTCTTCCGTTTAAATTGTTAATTACTCTGCTATGACACGAGACTTACGTCAGATTTATGGTTTACTATAAATATCACGTGCTGAACATTCTATTTCCGGATAAGGACTCAGTATCGAAGACAGAGGCGTTACAATAATCTTTACAATATTAAGAACAAAGTATATGTATTTCATACCATATATACAGAGTAAATTTTACAAATTTGTATCTTACAAATAATTATGGATTATCATACACTTGTATATATTATTTAATTAATTTGAATGGTTTAGACATTTGAAACACATGACTCAAAAAAAAAAAAAAGATATTTGAAACATATATATATATATATATATATATATATATATATATATATATATAAATGGGTTAATATACATACATATTGATCCATACTTACCATCTTTTACTACTAAAATAGTAAGATCGATCATTTATTTTAGTGCAAGATCTGATTATTGTTTGAGTGCTGGCTGGGTTTCCTAACGCTTTTATATAATAAACAATAACATGATTTTATCTGATAACTGAGCCAAGACTTCAAACAATAACCAGCAGAGTGCTTAAAAAAATAGTGATCGAGATCACGAGTATGTAGGTATGTATGGATAATATGGTATGTAGAGGACCTAACTCTATATATATATATATATATATAAAATATATAATATATATATATATTCGAAACACTGATTCATGAACATTACCTGTATTCACCTTAACACGTCCAGAGGTGGGTCTATCAAATCCTTTGATAGAGAAAGATAGTATTAATTTTGCGCAATCTATTTCAATTGTTTCCTATAATAGAAATGATTAACAAACAATCTTTTTTTGAGGAAAAAAAGTTATTGAAAATGTATCTACCCGGCCCGCTTAAAAAATAAAGGAATGTCTGGTATAAAAAAAAAAGCATCTGTCCATTACAAAAAAGAAAAATAAAAGGAAAAAAAGACACATGCTACATGCGTAAAAGCTTTTATTTTACATCAAATCCTATGTCATACTTAACCCGGAAAAAAATCACAATTCATGTTATACCCCTCCAAAAAAAAAGAAACAAGAAAATCAATTTCGTATCAACCTATTTAAATAGTTTCCAAAAAAAATGCGTTTTATCAAATTCATGACAAATATTTTGTGATCTAATGTTGTTATAAATTGGTGTAAACCGATATCTACTTTTTCACACATTATAGAAGAAGCTTGAGTTTGGTACGTTGACAACCAAAAAAAAAAAATGAAAAAATATTTTGCGATTATCGTTCTTTGTGTATTCATGCTCGACTCTTCTATATCCATCATAGGTGAGAGATTTTGTACATTTTCATATTCCCATCTTTGTTTCTTTATTTCAAATAATTAAATAAGTCGATACACTGATTTTATGATTTTCTATGTGAGTCCTCCTTGAATTTTATTGTTGGTTCAAAAAAAAAAAAAAAATTGTTAATACATAAACTGAGTGCACAACAATACTTATCCTTCATTTTCAGTATAAAAATATTGATCGCTTTTCTTTTGGATATTTGTTTTACAGTCAAAAAAGATGATAACTTTTGCCTCGGGATTAGTGGATATCCGCATCCATGTGGACCACATGGTGACAAGAATTGTTTTGCAGGTGAAAGGCCAGACACAAAAAACTGCACTTGTGCTGATCTTCCAAGAGGAGTTAGCGATTGTTTATGTTATCATCCTTGTACCCCACCACCATAGTGAAACAAAACAAATTATGAAATTGTGTGACGTTAGGCATTTTTTTAGCCGGCCTTTAACCTTGAGTTGCCTTGGTTAATTGAAAGATCGTTTTTTTGAGTTCAATTTCATATATTTCCTTCTTTTTTTTTTCCTTTTTTTTTTTGAGGTAACAGGTTTGCTTCTGTATATGTAGATAGTAACCGAAAACCCGAGAATAATGCATGTTTGACACACAATTAATAGAAAACTTGTTACAAATGGAATCATAGTATAAAAAAAATAAAAAAAAAAAAAAAAAAAAAAAACCTACTCTTCTTTTGAAATAAGTCACTGTAACTTATACCATAGAACTTGACTTCTCGTTTAAGAATCGGCCTTTACAATTATGGAGAATTAGGGATAAATACAGATTTTGGAATATTTTTAAGAATGAGAATAGTCAAAATTTTTCTCTTAACCTGGGAGAATAACAACTTCCATGATTTTTATGGCCGAAAGACAACCAAAAAAATAAATCGACTAGCGGAGCCTGGAATGGAGTTGCTCCAGTTTTTTCCCAAACACTCAAATATTTTGATCTGAGATGCAAAATTTCACTGAAACTTTTATTTGATTCTCTTCGTTTTAAATTTGGTTCGATATAATTCATCGTTTTTTAGTGAAATTCACATCGGTGAAATTCGAATAATAGTGAATTTTGATAGCGGATTTTACGAAATCACGTAGGAATATGTTGAATGTGGTACTCAAAATAAACAAAGATGAAAAATAAAAAAAAATTGGTGAAAGAATGTTCAAAATTGGAGTTAGATTGTGAGATATGAGTGTTTAAAAGATGGATGAAGAGAAAGTGTGTTGGTATTTTTTTTTTTTGGAAAAAAGGCGTCGAAAATAAAATAAAATAGTTTTTATTTATCAAAAGTTTCAAAAATCTGTCATTCTTATTAATTGATGAAATGTTGGTGTCATTCTCCCTCATTCCCCTTATAATTATAGTGAAATTCGAATTAGTGGCTACATCCTTCGTAAATTTTAGATAACCTTATAAGCTGCAGCATAGCATAAGCATAGATCTTCGTCGATGATGGGCCAGAAAAAAATATTCAATGGTGCACAAATACTTTTTCTAAATATATTTTTTCAAGTGACAAATTTTTTTCGATTGTAATACCCATTGCTTTTTAGGCTCAGCGGGGACCCCATTATTGTATGTGTGTCTCACGCTCTAAAACTCTAAATCATTGAAAAACTCTAGTTAAAATTTTCAACAGAAAAATTATGTGCGAGAATAGCCAGTAATAATCTAATCTCCACCAGGTTTGAAGTGCAGACTATAGCCGAGTGTACCTTTAATGTAATTCAATAATCTTTTGAGTGCTTGCCAATGAACATCTCTTGGATCATGCATAAACCGACTATAGGAGTTGACTACATATGCAATGTCCAGGTCTAGTGAATGCCATATATTGTAAAGCTTTGATAACACTTCTATATAGTGAGGGATTAAACATAAGAGTACCTTGATTAGGCTCAAAAGTCTTTCCAGTAACCATTGGTGTAGCAAACGGCTTCAGATTATTCGTCCCCAGTCTGTTCAGCAGCTATTGGCCATAATGTTTTTGACTTAGAAAAAGGCCATGTGAGTCCCTTGTAGCTTCCATGCCCAAAAACTGGCTGACCACTCCCAGCTCTTTGAGAGGAAATCTTGAATGCATCAGCTTGATAATTTTTTGAATATACTACTCTAAGTTTCGAGTGATAAGGAAATCATCCACATAGACTAGAATGTATAAGATGATTATGCCCTCCTTTAAAATAAACAAGGAGGTGTCGAAAATCATTCGCTTGAACCCCAATGTACCAATTGTCCCCTTAGATCTTCAAACGTTGCCCTAGGTGCCTGTTTGAGCCCATACAAGGCCTTATTCAATCTGCATACATAGTCAGGTTTAGTTGCACTCTGGAAACCTGCAGGTTGTGGCATGAAGATGATTCTGTAATTTACCATTTAAAAAAGCATTATTTGTGTCAACTTGCTTAATATGCCAATTTTTAGTAATGCAAATAGACGAAAAAAACTCTAATTGTATATGCCTTTGCCCGCAGGGCTAAAAGTTTGAATAATCCACCCCTCTTGTTGTGAGTACCCTGGCTACCATTGTTGTGAGTACCCCTTGGCTACCATCTAGCTTTAGTATTTGAGGACCCGACCCATCGGTTTAAGTTTAGTCTTGGTGATCGCGTGTAAGTCACTAAAGTCGATATTACTAGCAACAATACTAGGTACATTGTAGTATAGTAAGGGCAAATCAAGGTTGATCCCAGAGAGACAATACAACTTTAAGTATAAACGATTCTAACCTAACTAAGAAGCGACATATATAGTCTTTGACCAACAATAAACATGAAAGAAACTTGGTATTCCTCCCTTCTTCCCAATGATCTACTAACTTGGATTAGTTAATCTTTATATTTACTTCCCATAATAATTTTCTTAAATTAATCGAAGCGAGCTTTTAGTTTAGTTTTAAGCTACGGGTGCAACTCACAACCCTATCTACTCGACCATGATAGTAGACAATCTATCATAAGCTACCGCTTCTTAATTGGTCCGTAATAGCCCATACGCATAAAGAACTAGAATTGCCGATATCGAGCGCTAACTCATACCGCTTAACCCGCTGAGACAAGCGCGCCGACACCGATCATCACGTTACTAGGGTCTATCAAGACTATGTCCAAACTAACACTTCACTATCGATTGCCATTATTACTTTACGAATACAATAAGCGATTGGCGGATCTAACCTCACATTAATTAAACTTGTCGATCAACGTGGTGGCGTGAATCCTCCGTGATTAAGTTTCCTAAATTTTGCCTCGTAAACCGGTATAGACCGCCCGGTTTACGGGCGCTTTTCTTTATTCGGATCTACATTGCTCAATTACGATTAATCTAAGTAAATCATGGAGTCGTTAAACATGAAGATTAACTAAAACACATAAATACAAACATATCTACCACATTGAAGGCAAAAGGAACGCGTTCAAAGCTTCATACCTTCAACAATGGAGATCTAGCTCGACCTACTCAAGCTAGAGATGGTAGAGAAGGTGAGGGAACCGGAAAATAACTCCTCAAAAGCTTGAAATAACTTTATTTCATCAAATTATATAATGTATATAATAGAATATGCAAAACTTATCAAAGACTTAGTTGATGCGGCTTTATATAGATACAATAGCCGACTTATGACTCATAGAAACCCTAACCGACCTATTTAATCTTTGCGCAGAATCGATTTCTTGTTCCTCAAGGCCCTCGGTTTACGGACATAGCCCACGGGCCCGGGCTCACTTTTCCTCTTTTCTTCAAAGAGATCTCTTCTTGGACTTTATTTACTTGGCCCAACATGCTTCCTTGATCCAAATCCGTTCTTGTATTTTCAAACGACATTAATTTGTTACCGATAATTTCAAGGGATAGTTTCATTAGTATACTTTTTTCCATTAAGGCACAAGAAAAAGTTAGTATACTTAATGCACAAGAAAAATTTCAAGTCAATCACACACATATACTAGTCAATCACACGCTTTATATACTAACATTGTGAAGTAAATCAACTATATAGTACATCTACTACCAAAGAAGAAATAACAGAGCTACCAATACCTAAATGATTAATTTAAGTGTAAGTGTGATCAATATTTCCAATAACAATGGTCTCTGAAAAACAGAGCCATTTTCAGTACCATTTTGGGTAGGAACAACACCCTTATGCACGATCAAACCATCAATCTCACCATCAAGCCTCAATCAATCTCAACATGAACATATACATGAAAAAATGCATAGTAACACCATACTCATACACAATCAACTTCCATGTCCCAATGTAAACTTACCTAGCCACAAATTGCATGTTTTTATCAAATTACAATCAACCTAAACCCTATAAACTGGAAATATGCATACAAAAATACAAAAGAGCACTAAAGAGCAGTTTTCTACGTCCAAACGTAGGCTCTCTACGTCCAAACGTAGAAAAACTTACGTTCAGGCGTAGAAAACCTACGTCCAAACGTAGAAAAATCAGCCTAAACACAGAAAACTCAGTCTAATCGTTTTCTTCAAAATAACTCCCCTACTTCAACCTAGATAAAGAAAAATCAGGCTAATCCTCTATCGATAACAATATCAGGCTAATCACATAAGGCCAACAAATATCGAGGCTAATCACCACTACAAAACACTAAAAATTGGAAAATATATAGAACATAATTTAGGAAACAATATAACAATAAAACGTTTTAAATGCATCATAAGGGGAAACACTTACACATTATGTATTGCTTTGATCCATTATGCTTGAGAAGCGGAGGTGGCAAATCTGAATATTTGGTGCAAAATCACCGTCCAGGGCGTAAAATAAGCGATGAAAGCGTAGGGATTAGAGCGTTTGGAAGGGGATAGAATAGAGAGAGATATATATTCAAAATATTTCAGGACTTACGTTTAAACGTAAGAATCCTTACGTTTTAACGTAAGTTCCCTAGGTTGAGTGTTTAGGCTATTTGAATTCCTTACGTTTAAACGAAAGGAACCTTATGTTTACCTGAATTTCCATGCCGAAAAGCGTGGCGCGATTTTCAGTGTCGGAAGCGACACAACCTCATTTTCCAATTTCTGGTTTTATACTTCTACATATTTCGAAGTCATAAGGAAGAGATTATAAACCGGCAGGCTTGGTTCGCATATGGTTATGGTAGGAGGACTGGTGTAAACAAACACAATGTGATTGATGCTTGGATATAGAAACACAATGACATATTTTTGCCGGGAAGTAAAACAAGTTCTGCTGAAGAGTTGAGCAGTGAGCTTAAAAACATACTATTAAACGAGCCCGAGCTCGAGTTGAAACTTGATCTCGAGCTCGAACATTTTATACTTATCGAGCCGAGCTCAAACATGTTTTTAGGCTCGTTTGTGTTAACGAGCCGGCCGAGCCTTACCCGATAACAAACGAGCTCGAGCGAGCATTAGCTATTCGACCGACTTCGAGCTTAGTGTTATGCCGACACTAGTTTGAATAGAAATCCAAGGCTAAATTTTCGTTATTGCAACCCTTGTTTGATTTCATTCCAACTAGGCTTTTGAAAATAATCGAGCTGAATCTTGTGTTACTTGTTAGATATATTCATATACAAAATAATATACTATACTTTAATAACAATTATATATTTTTGGTTCTTTTGGTTCGTTTGGTTTGTGTAGGCGATTTGTAACAGAGTTTGATTTCTAATAATATTGACTACTGCTGTTAAGAAAAAAAAAATCATATAAATCAGATACAAAATTGTTTTCATTTTAGCGTGAACACGATTGCCATAATACGGATTCATAAGTTCGCAACTTTCCATATGTATGTCATAATTGTGGGCTCATATATGGTATACCAAATATGCGGTGACCAAATTTGTATAATTTTCAAAGGTAGAATGATTAAAGAAATGACTAGGCAATAATTAGTGTTCAAAAAAGACTAGGCTCTAATTTAGTAGAGGAGTGACCCAGGGGTTGAGACTATATCTCCGATTTTTGCATTCTATTGGGGATGGATGGAGCAGACAAGTATCTTGGTATGTTTTTTTGTCACGGCCCATAATAAGCGGCCAGTGTGTTGACTTTCTTCGGAGAAGATTTGGAAGAAACTATCGACCGGAAGGATAAACTCTTATCTCCTGCGGGTAAGGAGGTTATGAAAAAGTCGGTATTGCAGGCAATCCCGACCTTCATTATGCAGTGTTTCAAAATTCCGGTAACGTTGGTTCGAGAGCTTGAGCGACTTATTCGAAGATTTTTCCGGGAGATCTTTGAGGATAAATGGAAAGTGCATTAGCGGTAGGGATGTTTGTTGTCTGCCGAAGAAATTGGGAGGCCTTGGGTTTCGGGATCTTGAGGCCTTTGATTTAGCTCTACTGGCTAAGCAGGCTTGGCGTTTGTTACAGTGCCCCACGGCCCTTGTTAGCCGAGTTCTGAGTGCTAAGTACCATCCGGGTATGACTATCATTCTTTGCCCGGAGTTTGGGAGGCGACCCTCGCTACTTTGGTGGAGTTTGTTGGAGGAGCGGGATCTTCTCGCGGTGGGTTTGAGGTGGCGGACAGGAGATGGACATTAGGTCTTTGTCTTTCACGATGCATGGGTCTCTCGGCCACCTTCCTTCCGCATAACGCATTCCTCTCATTCACTTCCCGTAGCACTTTGGTACGTGATCTCTGGCGGTTGGCGGTCGGCGAGGGACCTATGATGAGAGTCAACTTTACCTTGCTCGATGCATGTTTTAGCCCCGTTCACGACACTTTTGGCTTGTATTGGGTAGTTTTAGACCATTTATAGGGCAAAATGCATTGCACACACTCACTTTGAGGCAAACCGTCAAATAGATGGAAAACATCACCATTTTACGGTATTTTGGCCCTTTTCAACCTTAGTTATCTTGCGGAGTTATGCTCGGTATGTGCTTGAATGTCATGATGCAGGATCTAGGTGAGTTATGAGCCGGAAGACAAGGCATGAGACTTAGAGTGGCATAACGAAGCCGGGGATGGAAACGGATCAAATATAGTTGGTGCTTTACGCGCCCACATTCACTTTATCTGCAATTTGAGCTATGTTGGAGCCATTTTCTGGACTTGTGGTTTTCATCAAAGTTGTATACAATTTAATGAGCTTTGCAGCGCACTTTGAATCACTCAAATCGGAGCTACACATGCGAAGATATTGCCAAATGCGAAGGATGTCAATGTTGAGTGTTGTCACATGGCAGTAATGTATACGCATTCCGACAAAGCGTATGCATTCCTGGAGCGAAAAGTCAAATTTTCTTGAACTTAGAGCAATACGTGCGTATTGGAAGCAATCGCACGCGTTCGACCGATTTTACGCACATCTTGGTGTAGGATGTAATATCGCCGGATGGATCAAAGATCCACCCGATTTCGCAATGGAAAGTACAATTTCTAGATCTAAACAATAAAAATACATAAATATAATAGATCTAACCTCACGAGGGGTTAGATTGCTTACCGATTTATGGTGAATAAACTCCAAGAACAATCTTCAATCCAAGATCAAGCTAGATGAAGTCGGCAGTCTTCCGCGTGTATCTCCAAGCAACACCAGGTGGATGGTGTTTCAAAGTATTGACCTCCTCGATATGCTACTTGAGAAAAACCTGAATTTTTCTAAAAAACTCAAACCGCTCGGATACTGTACGCGGTGTAGTGCGATTCTGACGGGCGGCGGTGTATATTTATCGTGTGTGCTCTTCGGCCCTCGGTCTGGCGGTGACAATGTTGGAGTTGAGGCGATCCTCATGGCATTAGTGGAGGGGTGGCTCTTGGGCCTTCGCGGTGTTGGTGAAGCGTTTGCCTTATGCGTGTTAGCGGATCTTTGCGTCGTGAGACGACTTCTCCTCCTTTGGTAGTTTAATACAAGATTGTATTGCGGAGACGACCCACTTTTCGGTGGTTGGTTTTTCTTTTGTTCGGCGTACATGGCAACGAACCATCACATATTCTTGCACGACTAAGCGTGATTCTTTAGGTGTAATTGCTTGGGGAGCACATCCTCTAAACTCTGTTACAACCGTCGTTTTGGCGGATTTAGTTGATTAATAAAAGTGTTTGGTTTCTCAAAAAAAAAAAATGAACAAAATTTCTCACCTATCATGGACACGGAAGAGTCGAGCATGAATACACAAAAAATCAATGTACCAAACTGAAGCTTCTTCTATAACGTGAGAAATGCTAGGTCATAGGATTTTGTATGATGTCATTCATGTCATTAATGACACGAAATATCTGTCGTGATGAATTTGGTAGAACTTATTTTTAGAAACCATTTAGGAAAATGCTACATCAATTCACATAAAGATGTAGTGGATGATGTTGTTTTTTGATTAGAGAGATAAATATTTTTTTTTGTAGGTCATGACTAAATGTATGGTGTGGATGATGTTGTGGAGGTAAGTGTAGTGGATGTAGCAGTACCGAACCATTTAATAGATTGATACTACGAAATTGATTTTTTAAGTTTTTGTTTTCTTTGGAAGGTGTATAACATTGGGAAAAAATCACCGAAGCAGGACATAGGATTTGGTATGATGAATTGGACCGTGAAAAGCTTTTATGTATGTACATTTTTTTCTTTCCTTTTTTGTATTATTCGTAACAGACAGATACATTGTCTTTTCTTAGGGCGATAGATACATTTTCAAACAATTTTTTCGCAATTTTATACTGGTCATGTACATTTATAAACATTTTCTGTTTTGAGGGCTATATGTACATTTTCAATCAATTTTTTCCAATAAATATGATTTAGTGATGCATGGTCAATAATAAAATAGAATAATAGGTATATATATTTCTGATATTTACATGTTTACCCTTACTTTAAAAAAAATCTATTGGTATGGTAGAACCATTATAAAATTACTGCACTTTTTTATGATCATTTTTTTTTTTTGAATTCTGCACTTTTTTATGACCATTATAAAATTACTGCACTTTTTTATGCACTTTTTTATGATCATTTTCGGGACAACTAAACCAATGGTAATTATAATACAGTCATGTGATATGTTTATAATAATATTTTTTAGGAAATAATTGAGATTGATGCAATTTTAATCTTGTTCTACAACAAAATACTCCGGCCACCTTTCCACGTGCTAGGGTAATACAATAAATATTCATAAATGTGAGTTTAAGATATTTAAACCATTGTTCTTTTGGATTCTGTCTCTTGTAAAGTTTTTGACATGGTTGCCCTTTGGAGGTTAAGTAAATAAAAATATCCACTTTTATAATAAAAAGAAAAGATATTTAAACCATTCACATCTATAAAATAAAATATAAAATATAAAATACAGTACAATCAACGGATAGTAAAGAATTCATGATATTGTTACCTTAACAAATCGTATTACACCTGCATTTGAGTTTCAATACGGAGGTTACTTAAATCTTTTACAAGATTGGTTAAAAATCCAATGTTTTAACAGGATAATACCCATTGATTAATATTACACCCTCCATAATTAAGTAGGCAAGAATGCGGTGTGTGACTTACTGTTACAGCAACACCATCCTTATGAAGGTTGATTTATAAATAATTAAGGTTTGTTTCTATGATATAATTAAGCTCCATTGACTTATATATATCAGAAGAAGAGTTTTGCTGACTATAATTCCTTATGAAGGGTTTTTTTAATCAAAATTTGGTATCAACACATGCGTTATTATATGTTCATGGTTAGTTTATAAGACATGTAAAACAAAAAAAAAAAAATCAACAAATAAATTTGAGACAGGAAATAGATGACAACAAAAAAAGAGCACATCAAAATTGGAAAAAGAAAAAGAAAAAAAAAAAAAAAAATCATTGATCATTCATTTATTGAAGAACGCCCCAAGAGAAAATTGAAGGCCAAACGAAAATATGATTTGTTTTAGTTTAGCGGTGGTCTACAAGGATGATAACAATAACAATTGCTAGCTCTTCTAGGAAGATCATGACACGTGCAGTTTATTGTATCTGGCCTTTCACCTTGAAGACAAATCTTGTCACCGTGTGGTCCACATGGACGAGGAAAGCCACTAATCACGAGACAAGCCTTTTCTTTTATTTCTGTGTAAAACAAAATCCAAAAGAACAACAATCACCATTTTATATTGAAAATGTAAGATTACTAATTTCATTACCCTTCAATAATACTTATATTCATATGAGAAATACCAAAGCAACATGAAATTACTAAGCAATATATATAAAATCATCAGTACTATTTTTATTTATTTATTTAGGAATACACAAAATTACTATGCTAGGAAAACAAAGATGGAGTCATTGAAATGTATGAATTTCTTCACCTATGAACGAGAGAGTAGAGCCAAGCATCAATACCCAAAGAACGATAATCGCAAAATATTTATTCATTCTTTCTTTTTTTTTTTATATCAATATACAATACTCAAGCTTCTTCTATAATTTGTGTAAAGTAGGTCTATACCAATTTATAACAACAATAATATTATGACTTCAATTTGAAAGAACATTTTTTTTTAGGAAATCATTAAATATGTTGATACGATATTAAATTTTTTTAATTTTTTTTCGTTTACAATACTTGTATGGTATACGTACATAGACTCTATTTTTATTGTTGTAGGGATTGTAATGATGATATTGATTCACTTACTCTAAACAGAGTTTTTATAAAGTTAATAAATATGGTGTTCGAATCCGCTGAATAAAGAATGTCTCAAGAGTATCCGATTTCCTTATATATATATATATTGGCCGTTTACCTAAAACATGTCTTTTGAAAGAAAATCTGCTATAGCGATAATACATTTATAATTTATAAATTATAATACTTTTTTTTTTTTTTTTTTAGGAATACATTTATAAATTTTCATACGTGGTGTAATGTGAAGAATAAAAATCATTTACAGCATAAAATGATTGATTGTCTAAATTTTGAAATGAACAAATGTTAAAAATTTCAAATGCCATGGATTAATTGGCATTTAGTTTAGTGGAATTGAAAAATAGTGAAAATGATAAATTGTCGTTCAGCGGAGACGATTATATCGTTTCTTACGTTTTTTTTTTTTTTTTTTGCTTTTGTTTAGTAGTGGAATTGTAGAATATTAAAAAGTTTTAATTGATTATTTTTAGTGGATTTGCTTGATAGTGAAATTGAAGTCGTTAAATTTGTGAGAGTAATTTAAATCATTTCGAGGATATTTTTGTCAATTTTCATCGTTTTCAATCCACTCATTTTTTGACAACCTTAATAACCATTACCCCTTTTGTTCCAATTTGATAATAGTAGTATACGATGTATTAGTGAATACTTATGATGGATTATTACTTGTCTCTTATGAAGCCTCGTTTTGATTGTACACTGAGTTATGGATTTGATTAGCTTGAATAGAAATTCAAGATTTATTTTCGTTATTGCAACCCTTGTTTGATTTCATTCCAGGTAGGCTAGCTGTTGAAAATGAGCTGATTTTTGTGTTACTTGTTAGATATATTGATATACAAAATAATATACTATACTTTGGTTTTGGTATTGGATGTAATCAAGGTTGTTTTTTTTTTTTTTTTTTTTTTTTTTTTTTTTTTGTATTTTCTACAAGCATCTTGCTTGATTTGAATAATATTGATTTTTTCTTTTAGGATCTGAAGTTTTGATATTGCGATCTTTGGATCTCGTCGAAGAAGATTATCTGGGCCAAATTTACCCTATCGACAATGAACAAGATTAAAACCTAGAAAAGCCTTAAAATTGAAAGATTGTTTGATGGTTTTAGATGAGCTTTGGAATAAGTGTATCATGAAGTTGCCTACGTATCATGCGTGTTAATCGGAATCAAATCTACCGTAGTTTCGCCCAGAATCGTATATATAAGGGACTTCTCGTCCAAGGCATCATGTGCCATAATCTTTGAGGATTACTTTGTCTTAGGGAAACTTGAAAAAATATGCTCCAAAAGTTAACATTGGAAAACTATGATCCCTTCGGTTTTGCATCGCTCGTGCGTCGCTACGTGGCTAATGCGTCGCTCATGCCCGTGAGGCATATAGTTTTGAATGTTAATTTTAAAAAAGCATATTTTCGAGGATGTTATTTTTTGGAGCATATTTTTCAAGTTTCCATTGTCTTTAATCCCTTTGGGATTTAATAGATAAATATAAGTAGTTTAAATATTTGAATATTCGGATAAGAGTCTCATCAGGTAAAGGATTACATCATGTTTATCTTGTATTTTAAACACACGTATATGTTGGATGAGGAGAGGCTTTGGCCGACTGCGTCCGAGTCCTGAGGCCTTACGGCCAAAGCTGCGTTAACACAATCTCCATAACGACCGATCCGACATGCGGTGATCTAAAGAGGAGAACATGGCAATCTCCATAATGACCAATCCGACCTGCGGTGATCTAAAGAGGAGAACATGAGAGATCTCCCACCTGTGGCTAGATCAGTCCTTGTGTATTAAGTGGGCTCCTAGCCCTTAACATTTTATTTCTCTCTCTTCATTTAATACTTAGCCAATTTTGAGATGACATATGGCGAGGCCTAGTTCGATACACTAATTATGCTCTTAACGGGACTCGAACCGAGATCGCCTTGTCGAGTATAACACTAGCTAACGCTTAGGCGATGTCTTGAATCGATTTGAATAATATTGATTGTTGTTAAGAAAAAAATCATATAAATCGGATTCAAAATTGTTTTCATTTTAGCTTGAACACAATTGCCATAATACGGATTCATAAGTTCGCAATCTTTCCATAGTTAAATCATAATTGTGGGCTCATATATATACCAAATACCAAATATTCAGTGATCAAATTATGTATAATTTTCAAAGGTAGAATGATTAAAAAATGACTAGGCAATAATTAAACAATAACCACAAACTATTAAGTATTACCGATAAACATTAGAATATGTACTACAAAAATGAATTGTCCCATAAAAAATGTCAATTTAAAATATCAATGTATCATTTAATGCATTTTTCTAAACATCCTCTATCACCATTTAATGTTTGTATACATTTTCATAATCTAAAACAAGCATTTATTATAAAGTAGGAGTATATATGTCCATTAGTATTTAAAATACAACATATTAATTGTCTTAACTCAATCTATGTACACCACAAAAAGTGGACACTTTTTTGTGGGACGGAAAATAATAGTTATCGATAAAGTGACTTAAAGCTCTGCATTTTGGTGGAACCAATCGAAGACTCAGTTGTGTTATGGACAAGCGAGAAGTGTATTCAATTACGTGCATCGATAGGGTGTGAGTCTCTCGAGGGCTTACATCGGCAGTCTTGTCGGCGAGGGTTAAAGCTTGCTTGAAATCTTGGAATCTGACCAGTCCCAGCATCTGTTAATTACATTATGTGATGGCTATCGATGTCATTAAAAGGAGGACACGTGTAGGGGGTATTTATGGTGCATCGAGACAAAGATTCCTTGCGGCTAGGGTTTAGGGATGTGTGCTATAAATCTGATTGTTATCACGTTAATGCGTGTGTATGAAATCACATAACTTTCGATGCATAATAATAAATATCTCTTTTAAACCGTGGTTTTATCTCTCTCACTTTGAGAGAGGTTTTCCACGTTAAATCTGTGTTCTTCTTGTTTTACTGTTATCTCCTTTTGATTATTTACGTTTGATTGCATCATTTTCTATTTCTTGCATCCGAAGTTATCTCCATCAATTTCATAACAAGTGGTATCGAGAGAGGTTACGGAGAAAAAAATGCATGCGATCAACTTCATCTTCACGGGGCCTTGACAAGGTGCTAGGATCTGTGATAAAGTTGTGATCTTTAGCAAGGAAAGATGTCGGCGATAAGCGTGAAAATCGATAAATTTATAGGAAGGAGCGATTTTGAGTGCGTGGCAAATCAAGATGTGTGCCTTTGTTGAAGCGGCGGGGTTTGTGGAGTCCTTTATCGACAAACCAAATCTGAGATCTGGCCAGATTATGCGATCACGGAAGAAAGCACATTCAACCATCATGTTGTGCTTATCGATGATGTTATCACCGAGAGATTCTTGAGAAGACACATGACCAAGTTGTGGAAGAAGCTTGAAAGCTTTGTATATGACCAAGTCAGCGACCAACAAGTTGTTGTTGAAGCAGAGGTTGTTCGATTTGAAGATGCATGAAGGGAGTCCAGCGAGGACCATCTTGACCAGGTGAACACAATATTACTTGATTTAAGGAATATTGATGTTAAAATTGAGGATGAAGATGCAGCCCTAATCCTGTTGGTGTCATTACGGCATCATATGAAAACTTTGTCCGATCTTTCATAGTTGGCAAGGATATCTGATGGCTTTGGAGGATGTGAGTCTGCGCTTACATGTCGGGAGAAATTGAGACACATAATGGTTGGGATGAGACGATCAAATTTCTTGGGCTAGTAGCTGCTGACAATAGTGGAAAAGGATATGGGCGGAAGAAGAAAAAGAAGTCGAGTTCCAAGGTCCTAAGTCTCTTGATGTCTGTAATTATTGTAAGGCGAGGGACATTGGTAGTCCAATTGTCCAAGAAAGAAAGCAGCGGCCCAGGGAAGGCAATGCAGCACAGTGGCCTTGCTCTTGAGCAATCGATGAGGAGATCTGGTTCTAGTTGCGGGGACTCTACACACCA
Source organism: Gentiana macrophylla (assembly GCA_026214975.1). NCBI lineage: Eukaryota > Viridiplantae > Streptophyta > Magnoliopsida > Gentianales > Gentianaceae > Gentiana > Gentiana macrophylla. The sequence continues at coordinate 6,824 of JAOBSW010000241.1, read as the reverse complement.
TAATGATGTGTGGATACTTGATTACGGAGCATCCTACCATATTTGTCCAAGCAGGGAGTGGTTTTCTACTTATGAAGCGAGATGGGTGGTGGTCAAATCTATATGGCCATGACAAGGTTTGCAAAGTTGTGAGAATTGGCTCGATAAGTTAAGGGCGAGAGGATGGTAAATTTTGTACAACGAAAGATGTAAGACATGTTCCACGAGATGACCAAGAATTTGGTATCTTTCGATCTCTAGGCAATGACAAGAGGTTCAATTTCAAGGGTGAATGTGGGCAGACTAAATGTCTTCAAAGATTGATTGTAGTCCTCAAAAGGCATCAAGAGGAACCTTGTATATATTACAAGGATCTCATGTATTTACACTTCTTTGTTGTTGCATCCTCGTGATTCACCAGTCTCGACAAACTCAATTTGTGGCACATGAGACTAGGTCACATGGGTGAAAGGTATGCATTCTTTCTTCATCGAGTTTTCTTGGGGATATAAGGTCAAGAATCGGACTTTTGTGAACATTGTGTGTTTGGGAAATTGCATAAGTAAATTCTCAGCGAGGTTGCACAACACAAAGGCATCACTTGATTATATCCATTCGATTCGCTTTGGGTCCATCAAAGTTGAGTCATTGGGTGGTCACAGATATTTTGTGTCATTCATAGATGACTATTCAAGGATGACTTGTGTGGTGATGATGAAGAACAAAAGTGATGCATCTGCATTAACTTCAGCGTTGGAAGGCCACTAGTGGAGAATCAGTTAGGCAAGAAAATCAAAAGCTTACATCTGAGATAATGATGCAGAATTACCTTGGCCGGATTTTGATTCATTTTGTGCGGTGAGGTATTGCAGGACATCATCTTTGTAAGGAATACACCTCAGTGAGTGTGTGGTAAGAAAAAGGATGAATCGAACTCTCTTTGGAGAGGGCAAGATGTATGCTTTCTCAAAGTTTGGTTTATCAAGAAGATTTTGAAGGCGAGAAATGTGTAAGCGACACTACTTAATCAACAGAAGTCCTCACATAAGGATCAATCTCAGAGACACCATTTGAGATGTGGTCAGCAAGCTGTGACTACTCGATTCTAAGGGTTTTGGAAGTACAACTTACTATCATGTTAATGAAGGAAGTTGGAGCCTAGAAGCCAAGAAGGGAGTGTTTGTAGGGTGTGGTGATGGAGTGAAGGGATATAGAATTTGGTCATCAATGAGTCGAGTAATCCTCGGCGAGGGGCGTGGTGTTTGATGAAAATTCTATGCTTAACTCATCGATGGGGAGGTCTCACGAATCAAAACCGATCTTGAATCTTATAGTATTGAGAATCGGTGGAGCTTGGTGGAGTCTCTTGATATGCAACAATCAATGGATCCAAATCAACCTTATCGATCTGGATAATGAACCGAGAATCGATCCAAGCCCGACTCTTTGAGACCTCGGTGAGGCGTCATAAACGTGTCAGCAGAGTCTAGTGCCGTGATTTAGAAGATCTAATTTTGGGATACCTCCAGGAGAGATATGGGTATGATGATTTGGTGGATATGCACTCCAAGTTGCGAAAGAGGTAGATGTTCTTGAACCTACTACTTACGGGAAGCGATGACATGTCTGAAGCATCTCGAGTGGCATGCAGCCATGGGAGATGAAATGGAGTCATTATTGAAGAATCAGACTTAGGAATCGGTCAAGCGACCTGCTTGACAAGGAGTTGTGACTTGTAAATGGATTTTCAAGAAAAAGGAAGGTATAATTAAAGCGAAAGGTCAAGTATAAGGCACGTTTGGTTGCAAGAGGATTCAATCAAAAGGAAGGGTTGACTTTGATGAAATATTTTCACCGGTGGTGAGACACACTTCAATCAAGGTGTTACTAGCAATGGTGGCACGGCGGGGATCTGGAACTTGAGCAATTAGATGTGAAGTGCTTTTTACACATGGTGAGGTGGATAATGAGATATACATGACCACGGCTGAGGGTTTTCAAGTTCTGGCAAGGAAAATTATGTTTGCAAGTTGAAGAAATCATTGTATGGTTTGAAGCAAGATCCAAGCGTTGGTATAAAAGTTTGTGAGTTTATGCTTGGGGGTTCTGAATGAAGTCCTTATGGTATTGTGTTTACTCTGATCTATTTGAAAGATGGATCATATATCTATCTTGTTACGTATGTGGATGACATGTTGATTCTTCTTTGCAAGAAAGTCGATGTTCAAAATCGAAGAACATTCTTAGTCTTGAATTTGAAATGAAGGATTTGGAGTGCGACCAAGAAAATCTTGGGGATGGAGATGCTGGAGAGATAGAAGTCGGAAGAAATTGTTCTTGTCTCGGCGAGGTTATGTGCAAAAGATATTGGCCAAGTTTGGGATGTCTGTTGCCAAAACCAATAGATACTCTATGGCATCAAATGTTCATTTGTCTGTTTATGCCTCACGATCTGAAGAGAAGGAGTATATGTCAAAGTTCCACTATGCTAGTGCAGTTTGGCGATCGATGTATGCCGTGGTATGCCTTAGGCTGATTTAGCTCGAGGCGTCAGTGTTGTCGGCGAGTTTATGGCTCAACACAGAAAGGAACAACTTTGAAAGAAAACATTAAAAGGATATTCGGTACACGGAGGTACAGGTGATGTTGGTCTCATTTATGGAGGTGATCTTTGAGTGCAGTCACGAGGCTCTTGTGATCTTGATTATGTAGGTGATGTTGTGATGAAAATCAATGACGTGTATGTGTTTACATTAGGAAATGCGGTGGTCGGTGAAAGCTACTCTCAGGGCTACGATGGCCTTATCAACTCTTGAAGCGAATACATGGCTCTTCTTGAAGCGACTAAGGAGGGCATCTACGGTTGAAGGGCTAGTCGGTGATTTGGGGTTGCATCGAGGATCAGGTGAGTTATTTTGTGACGATCTAAGTGCAATATGTTTAGCCAAGGATCGGGTTCATCGTGAGAGAACCAAGCTTATTGATGTTAGGTATCATTTTACGAGGAATGAGAAGAGGTTGTAGTGAAGAAGATTGGCACAAAGGAGAATCCTGGCGATATGTTCACCAAACCATTCAATGAGTAAGTTCGGCTTTGCTGGACTTCTTGAATATTCGAGACTTATAATCTGTTTGGAAACTGCGAGGCGGTCGGTGGAGTGGATCTTTGTGGAGATAGTCTGGTACAAGTACATACAGTATTGTGAATCTGGTGAATACAAGTACATCTGGTTATGCAATCTGTTTGACTCTGGGAGAGTTGAAGTCAAGGTGGATATTTGTCGGTAAAGTGACTTAAACTCTGCATTTTGGTGGAACGAATCTGAAGACTCAATTTGTGTGATGGGCAAGTGAGAAGTGTATTCAATTATGTGCATCAGTAGGGTGTGGAGTCTCACGAGGCTTACATCGACAGTCTTGTCGGCGAGGGGTTAAAGGCTGCCAAATCTTGGAATCTGGCAGAGTCCCACATCTGTCATTAGTCTGTTATGTGGCAACTATCTGATGTCATTAAAAGGAGGACACGTGTAGGGATATTTATGGTGCATCGAGACAAAGATTCATTGCGGCTAGGGTTTAGGGATTTGTGCCTATAAATCTGATTGTTGTCATATTATCTGTGTGTGTGAAATCGTAACTTTCGGTGCATAATAATAAATATCTCTTTTACGCCCGTGGTTTTATCTCTCACTTTGAGAGGGTTTTCCACGTTAAATCACGTGTTCTTCTTGTTTTACATTATCTCATTTTGATTATTTACGTTTGAATGCATTTGTTTCTATTTCTTGCATCAAAGTTATCTCCATCAGTTTCATAACGATGAGTATATAATCACACTTATAACTAAAAATATATACACTATCATTTTTTTTTCGAAAAAAGATTATTTAGTTAAACCAAATCAGCTAGCCAAGCATCAAGTAAATTAGAAGGAGGCGAGGCATAAGTGAGATCACTTAAATACTATTACACAGCGGTTGTGTCAAAAGCGAGGCATGATACATGTTTTACTATTGATCATGGCGTATTTTGGAGCCTAATTAAGTGAGGGAGATGATTTGGCTCATTGGGGCATCTCATCAAACACATGCATTATAAAGGTAGTTAGAGTTAGTTAGAGCTCATTGAGGCTTGCTGCTCTATAAATAGTGTGATTAGGATTGCTGTTTGTCAATTAGAAGATCAATTTCAGTTCTGTGTCATCAAGTTAGCTGTATGATCTATAGGGAATTTTCCTGCCATTCTTGAATTCAAAATCTGCAAATATACTTCATCTTTTCATCAATGGTTTTGCTCCTGTTTTCTTTACATTCTCTGGTTTGTTTTAGTTTCTCAACAACGTCAGACTTATTATATCAATGATGCAAAAGTGTGTGTGTGTGTCACTCAAGTGATAGTAGCATAATTTCTCTTTTTTATTTATTTATTTTATTTTATTTATTTATAACCTTTTTGGGGTATGATCAAGTGAATGCTACCTGCACAACCACTCGACTAGATTGACACTTCACTTTTTTTTAGACAAATCTATCTTCTGCCATCCTCTTTTTTTAATGACTGGTGACCAATTAAGTTGAAATTCATCAAGAAGATGTAAAAGAGAACAAGAAATTAAAAGCAAAACTGCAATTTAACTCATTTGATCGAATGAACAAGAGAAGGAATGAGTATATATGTTCTACTTGATAGTTGATGCAACATTCACCACCCCTATATATAAACATTAATGTAGACGATCAGCTAGCTAACTAATTACTCTCTCAATTTGTTGAAGATTATGGCATGATCAAGGATGATTCCAGCTGCTCCAAGTTATAAGACTGCAAGTTCTCTTAGGAATTTCATCGAGCACATGCATAGAAAAACGGTTGAGTCTGTTGCTAGTTAATTAGACTGTTTGTAACAAACTCAACTGCCGATTAGATGCTTAGAGGACCTGTATATAAGCTCACTTGTAGTCTGGAATCATTCAATTGTAACAATCCAAGCAAAATCAATGAAATCGAACTTCCCGCTCATTTTCAGTTTTCAAATTTCTTCTTCTTCATAGTATCTGTTCTTGTGTTTTTCTGCAATTTTTCGTTTTAGTTCTTTTTCAACACAATTCCTTCACCAAAACAGTACTTATTACAGTGGAAGTGGGAGCTGGAGGAGGGAATTAAGGGTCTGCCCTTACAAGGTCTTTCCTTTTGTGCTTTTAGTTTAGATTATTTTTATTTTATTTTTTTTTTGGGGAAGGGGGCAGGGGACACTGTTCTTGTCCTTTGAAGGCTTTGTAACCTTTCTGTTAGGTCCAACTTCTTGCTCAAGTACTTAATAATATAGATGTTCAAGAAAGAAAGAAAAAAAAACAGTTTCCCGAACTATAACTACTTTCTGCTCCCAAGTGATCTGTTAAATATACAACAACTATCACAAGGAGAAGAGGCTGGATGATTGGAGTGCCTAAGGACGGACGGACGGACAAGAGAAGAAAGTTTGTTGAGGCATTTTATCAAACACATTGTATAGTTTGGTAGTTAGTTAGTTACATAGTTAGTTATTGAGCTGATTCACCCTATAAAAACAGCAATTGAGTCATCATAAGTGAAATTAGAGGGTTGAATTTCATTCTAGACTGAACGATCTAATGTACTATAAAGTTCTTATAATGGTTTCCGCCAAAATTCTCAATTTGAATTCTTGATGAAGAACCATATCTTCATCTTTCTTCTTTCTTTCTGCAAATTTGATCTTCTGTATTCGTTTTTAATCAGTTTCAATAGTTATTTAATCTTTCATCAATGTTTGTGACAATTATTGTTAATTATAAATAAGCAGAAGCAATTAACATTTGCAATGCAAATCCCATCTCAATAACAGCAAAAGCAAACTACTGATAATTTGTAATGAAACAAAAGTTTTAAATTTACCCTACGCAGTCTACTCATCTATACACAATACAAACAAATTAGACTCATTAATCCTCTTTTTTTTTTCCATGGTAGATTCTAGAAAGGGGAACGGATGAGAAGATATTTTCCTTATCAATCTTAGAGCCTCCAGTGGATGTCAGCGAAGCAAGTGCCGCAACCAGTCAGGCGTTTCCGGCCATATGTTTGGCTCGGTTATGCGTGTAGTTCGATCGGACGTCAAAAAACTTATCGAAGTTGTTGATTGCTCCAGCCATTGCACCATTGATGACGTTTGGTTGGTCTCGGGTTGTCTACGGCCACTTTAATCCACCCGTGCACGTGTACTTGACACCATCCTTTGGTATTGATGCTCCTCGATGGTGTACATATCTCGGAAATTGGTTCCGTAGCCAACTACATAGCTCATGTTCATTGGATTGGCTCTTAATATGTACTCCATCTGTTTTCAATAAGAAATATCATACAAATTAGTGGGACTAGTTAACATTAATATTCACGTCAATCAACTGCATTCTATTACAAGTACCTGAGAAGATGCAAACGTTTTAAGTGTTTCACGAGTGAAGAAAGAATCACCACAATACCAACCAGGTTCATCAGCAGTTATCAAGTAATCCCAGCGTATAAGGAGGCCAAGAATGCAGTATATACGGTATACTGAAGTGGCTGCGCCTCCATGGTTTAACTGGATCAATCCACCTGAATTAAGGACATATATAGAGCAAGCATCAGACAATAAAATTATCAAGGATTGGAATTAAGATAGATTATAAGTGCAGAATTAGAATAACAGAGAAGCGTGATGTAGATATACCTAAGGTATAATTGAAAACACCGAAATTGTTGGAGTAAGAGCACATGTCGCTTCTATGGCATTGTGGTAGCGCCTCAATCCATCCTCGATCTCAAATTGATACCCGGGCTTAAAAA